>JAGSPU010000097.1:0-43210 GCA_019321725.1 Paulownia fortunei | reverse complement strand
CTTTCTGTGGCAGTCTGGCAGAGTAGGTTAGAGAGTTGCTGGAGGGCCATGAGAGAAGGATTCATAGTAGTGTGCACATGAATAAAGCCACATCTCTCCCTCCCTAATCTTGTTAGGTCTAGTTTGGTTGGGCTGATTAGCTAAAATTTGTTTACAAACAAAAGCCCATGATTAATGGGCCAGCAGGGTACTAAGGAGACTTTTAGGGCTTGTTTGCTACACTGGATTAGGTCTTGATAGATACATAATCCTTTGTCAATGATTGAATCGACTACATCATCATAAGTACCTTCAATGTCCACATATGTGACCTAACCTAAAACTTCTGTTTTATAGACATTAATCATTATATATGCAAATATAGTTTATAAACAGGAAATTTAAGCATGTCTAAGAAAACATGCAAATAAATTCAGAAAGAACATAATATGTGCCTCAGCATCCACATATATAAACCCAACAAACCATCTCCCAATAAAACCAAAGGAAATAATATAAAGGTAAGTTATTTTATATATATATATATAACCATACTCACAACTGAAACACCAAACATGAAGTTTAAGTGACAATCCTAACAGCCCCACACAAACTAAAATGCCCCGGTCTAATGGCTCCAAAGACTCACCCCAGGCCCTCTAATAACCCAGGACAAAGCGAATTGAAAAGTCTCAAGGCACCAAGGGCTCAACCCACTTGTGCTTCCACTCGTCATCCATCAAACAGAACATCTGGCAAAATGCAGGGTTCACTAGTTTATCACACATGTGCCAAAGAAATCTTCATGTGGTAGTCCCTGCATATTTTTAAGCACTGTCATGTATTCAGGAATTGTTTTGGATGGGCCGATAATCTAATCCTTTGTAGAGTTAGCAGAGGTCCATGCATTGCCAAATGACTGACCACTTCTCTTCCTAGATGAACCATGCCAAATCGGAGATTGACGTAGCACGAAGACTGATAATATTTCCCTCATCCCTTAACTCCAGAATTGGGATCTCAACCGTGCAGAGAAAGGCTTCTTTCACATGTCTCTCCTCATCAAAGTCTAAAGGCTCTAGGAATTACTATGCATGGACTGCGTCATTGGACTGAAATTAGGATCCGGTGTATGGGGCATGTGTATTTTGTTTGATGGGATTAAATTTGATCAAGGGTCTCTTTGGAAATTATTGAATAAGACCTGGAATATACAACATTTTTTCAACATTTGCAGTCAGTTGAGAATGGTGTTAGGCTCTTCATTACACTGATTGCATTTTATTAAATAAGTGGTAAAATTGTTTTGATTGTTTTTATCTGTAAATCAAATGATACAAGTTTTGTTAAAGAGACCTAGCTTAAGCGATATGAGCTAAGGCTCCAACACTTACATTTGAGAGCCCCTGTATTCAAGTCCCACTGAAAGGTGGAGTATTAATCTACTTTTATATTAGCTTCTCCTCCTAAGATGTATTGCTTTAATATATAACTAATCGCTTTACTTAATGAGTCATTGATATTTGATATATTGAATCTACATGTACTTTGACTGCATATTGGAAATGATTTTTCTGATATATCATTCCAATCATAAAGAAACTTCCGCACAACTCTTTTTCCAAGAATATACAAATTTCTTCCTAATATATTAAGCACTCAAAAACAGAAGAGGCTTATACATTATATTTCATTTAAAAAATCTCTGAGTTTATAATCTTGTTTTATTCTATAAACACTTCTATTGATCTTTTCTTTTTCTTTTTCTTTTTTTCACAAAAAAGAAGTTTACAAAAACTTAAGCTTAACAGAAAATCTAGAAAGATCATATAACTTAAATTACCTTCATGATAAAAAATTTCCTATCTCCTTTTAAGAAATAGTACACATTCGTATATGGCTTCTAAGCACAGTATGATGCAAATGAGATTGTACAGGTGGAGCATAAAATTGAAATTTGGCATTTATAGACTACTTACCTAGCAATAAGAAGTTTTTTCCGAAACACATGCTCACCGCCACAAGAAAATGGCCGTCCACCAACTATACTTAACTTCAAATTTGGAAAATCCATCCGTCGATAGCCAACATGCTCATCACCAAGACTGATTGTCACAAAGTTTGTGTTTATCCACAAAATGTTGTTAGCGAAGATGATTTCAACATATCATATCACATGCCAAAGAACATAGAAAGTTAGGGCCCATAGATATGTTTTTTGTTTTTCTGACAAAAAATGTACATCAAGTGCTAGAGAAATATGACAGTTCTTTTAGCAAGGTACAATTTAGACCAAATGTCGGGGCCTGATATGAACAGTTTAGATGAAAAAAACTGAATTCATGATTCTTGATGGGAATGATACCTATTTCTGATTCCCTTTCATCAAGTTAAGTTTTATGGACATTTGCACCTCAGTTTTCAGAAACAGTAGAATGTGCACATTTGTTCTCTTTTGACTTCACCAATGCCAACAGCCAAACCCTTTTGTATCTAAAGGACAATCTTACCACCATTACATCAAAGAAGTAGTAGTAAATGACTAACCACAATACAAAGGTATATAAAATATCATACCAACACAGTGGTTTTGTATGCTGGTAAGCAGCTGAAAAGATATTAAGATTTCTACTGTAGCAGATCGTATTAATATTCAGGTGAGCAGCTTTCGGACAACCCTACATGTTTAATTCACCTTCAACAACCGCTATAAAAAGTTCAACTAACAAGGTGCAACTTACCAACTAGACAAAGCCACATAACAAGTGAACTTGTATCTCACAAAGTTTGAACTAGTTATCAATCAAATCCACCCTTTTAAAGAGTCATTTTAAATGAAATGGCTTCTCCAATTGAAATGTCACCATTCTTTGAGTTTTTGGATTTTTAAATGAAATCAATTTCATATAAACTAGTTTTGAAAAATTTCCAACCATAGGTCATGGCCGTATAGAAGACCTTGTATGAGAGAGTTATGGTTGTTTAAAGTTGATTATTCTCCACAACACTGGATTTTTTATACTTTCTCTTATTTTATCCAACTTTTATTATAATTCTAGAGAAAAAAAGAAAGATGAATTTACAGTAGAAATGAAAAAAAAAAGTAACTTAAGTCCAGGAGCTTAGATGATAAATAAATAGAAAAAGCAAATGTGAATTTACAGAATAAATGAAAAAAGAAAATAAAAAGGGTTAATTTTAGAAGTTTTCTTGCTAAATAAAAAGGAATAAATGAACGATAAGCAAAATAATTAAGATGCTGTTAAAAGTTAAGAGTTAAAATCATTTTCGTACATGATTTTGCTATTAATATCAAAGTAATACATGGATTTTTACAATGCTGTAATTGATACTCGAGCTTCGCTATAAATGCCAAAGTACAATATATTGGATGGATTCCATTCAATTCACCATCTAAATTTTTTTATAGTGATGGATATACCCTTTTAAATTCTAATTTAGTTTCAATTATCAATTAACCTTTTCGAGATATATTCATTTATTTAATAAATCCTATAATTATGATAATATAGGCTTACAAATCGAGTAACAATAAATAATTTGTATTATTTCTTACATATATCCACCTTATACTAGAAGAAATTCGATGAAAGTACACAAATGCTTCACGATCTCTAGTTACATAGTCTATTGCACCCGAATCTATAATCCACAAGGATAAGATAGTACTAGAGACATATACAACACTCAAAGAAGCATTATTAAGTGCTAAGCAAAATAGCCAAGAGCTTAACAATTGTAGCATTTCATTTTGCACATCTTTCTTCTTCCGAAACTTCTTATGCATGTTATTGTGTTTGGGATTAAAATTGTTCTTCTTAGACCCTTCTCCAATATCCTTCCTTTATTGCCTTTCTTCTAGTTTCTTTTATGCTTAAAGCCTTTTTAGAACTGGATTCAACTACAAAGGCATTTGCTATGGACTTCGTAACACCAAACCGCTCATCCTTAAGCTCAACACGACGAGTAGCATCACAGAAAGTCTTGATGCTATTATTATGAGTTAGATTGACTTACAAATGCTCAAGCGGGTGGGAATTGAACCCGCGTCATTAGCTTGGAAGGCTAGGGGTTATAAGTGACCTGATCAATGCTTGAGCTTGCTGCTTATTAGAGAGAATGTGTCCAGCTAACTTCAACTCTCTTATCATGTTACATAGCCCTTATATGTTGTTTGATATTGTGATCAGTTTGTTTCTTACAAGTGTCAAACTTGACAGTCAATTATCTCAATTGAGTCACGGTTGTAACTTCATATTTCTTCTTGAGTACACCCAGTTGTACTCAAATGTAGTGAGCTGTTAGACATTGCTCACATTCATGAATGAGATCATCTATCACAGAGCAAAGCCCACGACATTTGAGTGTACCTCAAGGAAAACTACAAAGCTACAATCGTGACTCAATTGAAACAGCTGACTATCAAGTTTGACACTTATAAGAAACAAGTCATCACAATATCAAACATTTGAGGGTCGTGCCAAACATGATATGACACTTATAAGAAACAAGTTGTCATAGTATCAAATAACGTGGTCCTACGAATTGAGCAGTAAGTTCAAGCATTGATTCGATCACCTTCTTACAACTGGGAGAATCTACAAGCCAAATCTGACTCATAATAATAACATCAAGACATTTTCTGATGCTGCTCGCCATGTTGAGCTTGAGGATAAGCGGCTTGGTGCTGCGAAACCTATGGAAAATGCCTTTGTGGCTGAATCCAGTTCTAAAAATTAAATATTAAAATGGACCTAGATTGGAGCGATAATTATGAATTTAAAAATTTATGAGATTAGATTTTAAATTTAATTTTTAAATGCTCGATTTAAGAAAAAAGAGTACATGGAGTAAGAGAAATATTAGGTATAATCAATAAGATGAAAAAACCAAAAAATTCATTTAAAAAATAGAAAGACCAAAAAAGTTGTTGCAACAAAGAATCACCTTTAAACTTGGAATAAGGATTTAATATAACTCTTACAAATCAAATTTTAAATCAAACCTCACAAATTCTATAATTTTAATTTCTTTTGTTTCATCATAATCTTTTTATTTCTTACTTATATTGAGGTATATTATTACAAAAATTTTAATGTATGCTAACAAAGGATAGAATTTAATTTAATTAATTGAAATATAATATGAACAATTGAAAGGAAAATTAAAAAATGAATAGGGTTTAAAAGGTTATATATGTCATTATAAGAAATTTGGAAGAGAAATTAAAAGGACTTCAACTTATATGTAACAATTTGACATTTATAAGCAAAACTCGAGTGTCACTTAAAATATTTGTAAAAATTCAAGAACTAATGTGATATTTATGACAAAACTTAGGTGCCAAAATTATATAATCGTAAAAGTTATCATGTTTGTAATGTATTACAAGTCTAAGTGTTATGATAAAAATATCTATATGGTTGTTGTTGAAAAGAAAAAAATAATATGAAAAACAATGATATTGATTTTTTTTATTGTTATATTGCTTTGTTGGGACGAGTGAGGGAGAAAAGGAGAAGTGGACAAGAGGAATAGGTGAGCATATGAACAAATATAGGCCTTTTTTTGAATATCATGATTAATATCATGATAGATATTTTTAGGTAATTATGATTAATATCATGTTGGTTATAAGGATTTAATATAGAATTTACAAATTATATCTCAAAATTGCACCTCGTAAATTGTGGTTCAAATTTACTATTCTTCTTGCAAGTATATTTAAATTTAATTGTTTTTTGTTTCATTATAGTCTTTTTATATTTTAAAGTATATTATTAGATTATTTTAACCTAAGTTATCAATATGATAGGATTTATGTTAATCAAATGAAATATAATATGAAAGATTAGAAGGAAATTCAAAAATGAATAAATTTAAAAGGATATGTCATTTATAAATTTAGAAGAAAAACTAAAACGACTATCCAATATTATATCAATTTGACATTTATTGCAAAACTCGAGCATTACTTTATAACATTTGTTAAAATCAAGGTACCAATATGGCATCGATGACAAAAATCGGGTACTAAAATGATATTCTCTTAAAAGGTACAAACATATTATAGCTTTAATTGTTATGATAAATATATCTACATGGTTGTTGACGAAATGGAAAAAAATATGAAAAGTGATTTGTTGTAGACTTGTGGTGCAGTTTATTTGTTATATTTATTTGTTGGAAAGAGTGAGAGAGAAAAGAAAGTGGACAAGTGTAACAGGTAAGCAGATGGGCAAGATTAGACTTTATATATTTTTTTAAATTGATAAATAGTAACTATAAATAATGTCATGATGTTGTGTTTGGTTTTGGTAAAGAAATAATTTAAGTTTACTTGAAAACTTTCAATTGAAAGTGACACTTTATGATTTATTTTTCATTCTTTTAATTAACTAAGAATATTAAATTAAATGAGAAAATTGAGTACTAGTATAAAGAGTTAAAAAAAGCTTTTATCAATTCTTAGCCTGTGAGAGTACTTGATTTGGTCCTATATGATGCATTTCAAGCACTACGTACATAGAAATATATATTTTGGGAAGTGTGTTTAGACTAAATTTATAGTAACATTTTAATAATTCTTGATTGGTTTTATTTTTAATCTTTTCTTTAGTGATAAGCTTCATGTGGACATTTGTCTTCTTGAGTGAACAATTTGATGTATATATTTAATATTACTTTGATGTCTGCTAAAGTTTTTGAAATATTTTAGTTCTCTAATTTTGTGAATGATGTATGTGCATAATCATTAATTATTTTTTATCCTTTTCATTATATATAAGTGCACAAAAGCCAGTGACTTTGTAATTTTTATGCAACATTATACTCGATAGAATTAGATTTTATTTCCAATAATCAGCATTTTTATAATTAATGTTAACTTAGTGTACGCTTAGTTCGGATTATTTTTAATAAAATCTAACAAACTAATTTAGTCACTTCTTTTAAGTAATGAATTATTTGGTGAAGTTGAAAAAATGCAAGGAGTAAATAACTATGACACTTGATTAATTAAAATACATAAACTTCAACAGAAAATACAAATTTGAATTGTCTTAATATTGTGTTAAAATCTAACAATTTTAAACTCAATAGTAATTATATTTAAAGTTAAAACTATAATCATTTTAAATCAAAGAATTTACGAGTAGTAAACATGTGAAAGCAAAAATATTTAATAGGTGTATCTAGGTTAAGAACGTGCCTCATCAATATGATGTTGTTATAGGTCTTTTCGGGTTGAGAAAAATAACCTTTATAAATTATATAGATTAAAATTCAAAATGTTTTTTTCAGGTACATATATTTATTAAGAAAACCTGTGTTAGTATTCTTCATAAATTTTAAACAATTCCCAAACAAATATGTGGAATTCCTAAACAGAAATTTTAATAATTATAACTTATTGAGTAAGAATTAATAACTTAAATTATTACTTACACTTTGAATATTCAATAATTCGTTTCTTTAATACTTTTTTCAATAATGTGTGTTGAGAGATTTTTTTTTTCATTCCTTGCATTCCAATATTTGAGATGTTTATTCAATCACTTTTATAAGTCATGCAGTCATTTTGGCGATGTTGTATACTTTATTAACCGCATTTTTGCAAATAAATCATCAAATAATAGAAAGACATTTACTTGAAATTAAAAGTCAAAAAATACAATGGCAATAAGAATCAAGTTAAGATACGAGGTACTATAAATATTACTATTATAAAATTTCTCTCGTGTAAATCATATTCTTTTATGTGCAAAGTGGAAGCCTTTTACTAGTCTATTTGAAAATTTTGAAAATGACCATGCATCTGATGTTATATTGTGAAAACACCTCACATTACCTCTCTTTGCTCTCTATTTGTCTCTCCATGTATGGGCTTTTGTCTTTTCGCTTCCAAGTATGTTTCATTACTTCTACATATTGTTTTTCCACATTCAAATAACTTGAATAGGTACATTTTTCTAATTTGAAGGTCTCGATGATCTTGCACCAAGTGCTCCTTTTTTCCAGCACCCGTTTTGTTTTTTGGTTATCTATACAATCCATTTTAAACATAACGAAAATTGTTGGGTCTTTATATATTTGAAATGAATTGTAATGTATAGGTTTGCATTTAAAACTCGCTAGAAGAAATTGTGATCGAGGCTCGATTTTCGGCAGAAAAATGCAGGCCTTTATAATTCTCATTTCAGACTCCTAACTGTGCTCTTCACATGGTAGAAGAATTGAAAGTTGGATACATTTTTTATTTTGATTCTTATATTCTAGCAAGATTCATGTTTCACTAATATATCGGCCAATTTTCCTCTTAAATGGTTTGTCTTTGTATAACAATTAAAACAATGATATTATTATGCTAAACCCTTCTGTTAATCTACAATTCATTTCTACAAATTTAGGATCGGGCTGGTCTTATAACCTATTACATCATAATAATATGCCAAGTCTGATAACTTAGGTGATAAAGCCTAATGTTACTCATGCAAAACAGGCAACAGGGTATGTTGCAAGTGTTCCTCTGAGCATTATAGCATATTATAAGGCGTGGGCTTTAACGCATATTCAGTTTGTGTCTCCGTGCATTCTTTTCTTTTACTAGATTTTTTGCACACTTCCCAGTATTTTGCATACTACAAATTTCAGAAGTTTCCTGATAATTACTAGTCAATTAACTTTGGCAGTAGATGCATGTTTGATGGGGTTTATATGGGAATAAAGACATAGGCACAAACATACATATCACATCACAAACAAATAAACTAAACTTGACAGATGCCAATGCATAAAGTTTGAAAATAATGTAAAGTCGTGAAGATGAAGGTTGATTACATACAACTTAAAAAATATTAACACAAGCTAAGAGCCAAAAGAAACACTGCAGAAACTTGAAATTTTAGAAAATATAACTGATAGAAACTTACGATTCAAGCTGCAGTTGAACTGCATCTTTTTCCCTGCATTAAAATGCTGTGGCAATCAGAACAAATAGACTGCACATAGACAATGATGAATGGAAGTGGATCACTGTAGATATCAAAATAAGTTGCTATTGACATGGCATTTACACTCAAAAGGGTGGCAAAAATAGGATTGAATCTTTTTTTCTTTTAAGTGAGAAGCATTCGAACGGATGCGGAAATCAAGCAGAGCAAAAATGAAGTGTATGAAGCAGGCAAATCATGCTTATAAGTTATAACCTTTAATGAAACTAAAATGAAACAAGAGAAAATTAAGTGCTTAGATATTTCCTCCTTCCACAAATGAATATACCCATTTGCAGTGGCACACAGTTCCAAGTAGTAGTTTCAAAAGTTGGAATCCTTTGTATCTACACTTTCTTACCTCAAATACAAAGACTAAACATTCTTGTGAATCACATCATATATATTTAGTGAGTATTTTGGAATAGTAAATTACCATTTTAAAATGAGAAGCTTTTCTTCTAGACATCCTAACAAGGAAGGAAGAGCAATGTAAAGAGGACGGAAGGAGATAACTTTAGCACAAGACAGAGAAATACTAAACTACGATATAGAACATCTACCCATTTCAAGTAAGAACTGTCTGAAATCAATCATTGCAAGAGAGACTCTGCTTACTTGCTATATACACGTCAGTGCTCCGCTCATTATAGGGGCAGAATTGTTTAGGATGTAGGAATAATCACTAACTCCCAAATGTGCAGCATCAAATGAAAAAGTACCAAAATCTTAAGATTTCTGACAATTAAAACACACAAAAAGAAAAGAAAAGACAAAAATGGCAACTCTAATACCTTAGTTCACTCTAGAAATAACACCCAGTAGAGAAGGTCCTCCACGGGGATTAGCTGTTATGATATTTCAGCAATCGCCTAACATAATTCCAGAAATATGCAACTATAAGCATTCAAGTGTTAATTCCTTTCCCCTCCACTCTCTTATGTCCTTTTCCTCCAAGTTCAGTACTATAACCAATATGATTGTGAGATACTTTTCTTTTATGCAAATTTTGAATAGATCATTGATTGCGCTTGTGCAGAGAGAAAGGGTAACAATAGATTCTGACACTGTGATCCCGCTATCATAAACACAAAATTCTTCATTAAATTATAGTATTCTGATAAAGGTGTACTCAATTGGAAAGTTGGTAATCTTTCAGGACTGATTGAGTTACAACTTCTTAATCAGGACTAAATTGCATGTGCAGACTTAGTTAGGTACTTAATTGAGTTCCTATCTTTTTGGGCCAGTATGCTATTTTAATACTTTAAAAAGAAATATTTAAAATAAATAAACTCGATAGAAAAATTCAGGGAAGCAACACCTCCTGCTTCCCCAATACTTGTGTGGCAAAGCCAGAAGGCAACAGCTTCTTTCTCAATTCTTCAGCTCCTGATATATAGATAATTCATATGGAATATCTATATGACTTCTGAAATTCTTTCAAACCCAAAAATTGCGGAGGAGAGGAGAGAACTGAAAGGATGTTGAACTTGAAACTGAAGGGAATTTGAGAGTGAAAGAGAGAGGTGGTGTGTTGGAGCTAGGGGTGAAGGAATGGTTACACGGTGGTGGGGCGCTTTACCTCCATGGCACTGTTGCTCTGAATATATGTGTGAACTTGACTCAGTGATTGTGTGTCTCGAGTGGTTTTTTGGTGTGTGCCTAGCATGGTGGTTTAGCGGATTTGGACTGCCGTACCAGCATGACTTGGTGGCAGAGTTTGCAGATGTCAGCAGTGTTGGCTGTGGCTGTGACGGAGAGTTAGGTGCAACTATTTCTCTGCAATTGGATGGATTAGGTGGTGCTCTGGGTGTGTGTCAGCTCTCACAGGTTGTGTGAGCTAAGGTGGCACCAGTGGTGGAGCACTCTGGACCAAAGGGGTGGCAAGAGAGGTTGTGGTTGAGGCCACTAGTGTTCCTGCGTTCTGCGGCTATATGTGTCCGGTGCATCCAATAGTGTTGGTGGAGACCAAGTGGCATCAGAGGGATGTTGTGGTGGGGTTGGCTAAAGAAGGGAGAAGCAGCAAACAGGAAGAAAAACATGGAAAAAATAGGAATCAAAAGAAAAAAGAAAGCAGAAACATAGAAGAGAAAGAAGAAAGCAATAGTATTCGGGTATTTACTTAGTTGTTATTTTATTATTTTTCCAACATGCTTAATAATGGTTAGTTACTAATTTGATATTAGTTATGAACAAACAATTATCATTAGTTGATTATCTCTTAATAATTTTCGATTAAGTCATCATTTTGTTAGTTAAAATCATCATTTCAATATTGTGCTCGTATTTATTTGTCAAAGTTCAAATGTTTACATATTTAGTTAATAAGATATTGAGTTAATCATTAATATCTAAATATTATTTGATTACTATTTGTATCAATCATCTTGCAATGTTAATAATAAACATTAGTTAATTATTAGCATATTTAAATTTACTTGTTCTTTTAAGGGATTAATTAAATAAAACTATTTTGTAAGTGTTGATTTATCATAAATGCAAATATCAGACATTATATCATTGTCCCTCGATATTATCAACTATTCACTTAACGATAGTTGAATATTGATAGATAAGGAGTTGTTTGTTTACTACTATTTAATACAATTATTTCTCAATAGTTAGTAACCAATTGGCAGAAATTATTTAGAATGACATAGTGATTAATAATTTTTGAAATAAGATTATTTGATTGTGTATTTGTAGTTTATACATCAACAATATGAAATGAGGGTCAGTTGATTAATCAAGTTTGGTAACTTTTAATAGAATTACTTTTATTACAACTCTCTATATTATAGTGTAGTTAATTTTTGGTCGTCCCATGAATATAAGATTATTATTCAATTAAACTTGTATAATTAATTACCACTTTAATCTAAAAATATCCCCCATGTAAAATATTTAGGCATCTTACTTTGCTATATGAATCTTATATGTAAATTAGATATTGTTCTCATGTGCTCATATGAGGTGTGTGGAAAGAGTCCATTGTAGCATTGAGTCTCCTGGTTAGAGTTGGGGTGGAGTTCACGTCTATAGTTACTGCCGCTTTATTAGTTAAGAACTGTAGAACATTTATAACGAAATTTATATGTGTTCGGGGATAAATATTAGTACGCGAGTGATGGATAGCCAACGTGGCTGCACATATCGAGGATACGAGAGATTCAAGTCTGTGTTGTAGGATCATGAGCCGAATGTAGTATTTATGATATTGAAAACTGCATCAGACAGTATATCTAAGGTAATCGAGTTCAATTGATTTACCTGAATAAGAATGAATTAGATCTTATATTCATTGATTGTTTTATTCTATTGGAGAAATAATTGAATTGGACAGGTAGTGGACACAAGGGATGGAACTACAACCCCAAACCTCGGCTGGAGATTCGATATTCGATCGAACTCGGTGAGTGCCACTCAGAATTATATAAATAATTGCAAAACTGGAAGAATAATATATGTAAAGCATGCATGTTTATTATGTTTATTAAGTATGTAGAAAAGATTGTCTTTCTTCACAATGAGCTTTAAAAAAATATTTATTGAAATTATTTATTGTTCTATGCCCAAAAGGGTATGATATTCACTTATGTGTTTGGATTAAATGGGCTCTGACAACTCTATGGAGCTAAGTGCTACAGCGTGATCATTATGATGTCCCATTGTGGAAGCTCCAGGAGTTCATTGTGGAATAATGTTAAGAGCCACCTCTAGAGTCCATAAGATTATGCAACGGTCCCATTTACCATCTATGTGCATGTGAATCTAAATAGTTTATTATCAAATGGTCGACTGGTTTTGCGAAATAATTATTGAACTGATGGTTTCTGTCAAAAGGTCTTAAATGGTCATTGGACCTGGGGCTGGACAGTACAGGGGTCCACTGGGGTAGCATTGGGCAAGCAGTAGTAAGGGTTTGTCGTGGCTGTGATCGGCGCCACCACGCACCTAGGCATGGTCAATTCTATTAAGTGGTTGGGGGCCGTTCTGTGCAACGGAGAATACGGTAGTAAATGGTCAATGGGGAGTCATAAGGTGGTCATTATCTGATATGGTCTTTGCTTGATACGGTATTCACAGGCTGATATTGTTCTGCCAACCAATATGATTTGTTTGATTATTTTGATCAATTTTCTGTTATTAGTAATTTATTCCACATGCACACAACCCAAGCCTCACTAAGCCCTTTGCTTACGTAATTTCTATTCCTTCCTCCAGATACAAATTGCAGTACGAGGAAGTTCGAGATTTAGTAAAAGTAAGCACATCATATTTTAACTTGATCTTTTTCCCTCCAGTAAAAATGGCTTCTCAAAAGCTTAGACTAAGAACAAGCCAACATCAGGAAGGTTGAAGTTTGACCTAACAGTGGAGACAACATATGAACAATTTAAGCTACCAAACAAACCACTTTGTGCAAATCAACTTACATGATCCTAAAAGGGAATTCATGATTAATCCAATAATAGATATTCAGATTACTATTATAAGAATCAAGAAAACGTTGACTAAGATAAAATTTTTGCAAGATGAATAATATTAGCCCCAAATCAAGTGAAACCAAAATATAAAGAAATAGTCTAGGTTATGGTAAAATAAGGTCAACTAAGCAAGTCTAATGCACCTTCAAATCATTTACTTCAATATGGAGCCATTGATCAAATAATTGTGTACTTCATTGATCTTTTATTTTTCATTAATACACCCAATAATACCTTTTCCAGTCACTTCAAGTAATCATACATTAGATAAGCTTACCTCGCAGAGAACTTCTCGGTATTCCAGGCATCATGGTTCCCCAAAATGATTGCTTTCGCAAAATCAAGATTTGAAATGCTTCCAACAAGATCTACATTCTCATTACCAAAATCACCTGGAGAAAACTCCCATAGAATAAGCAAAACAGAAGGAGCTGAGGAACTGATGACATTGATCTACATAAATGCTGGATAGAATGACTCATCTGGCCTGTCCACAAATAAACGGCACAGAAGCGGGGAAACAGAGCACCTGCCTGTGAACAGCACCAGATCCGGCTGCATTTCCCAGAACACATAATACAAGAAGAAATATAAGAATCCACACACAGTAACACATTGAGGGATATAACCAATCTACATTAAACTATATTTGAGTTTTTCTTTTTCTTCACCAGTGACAAGGATAAGATGCAAGACAATCCCAAGTTGATTGGCAGATTATATACGGTATGAAAACGTTCATGTACACTTGCACCCATATATGAAGGTAGGAAAATCAATAGGGAATTAGACAAGTTTCTCTGCTTAAATATTTTCTTAAATCAAATAATGTAATCTATATTCGGAATACTATGGCTAGACTTTTATGGGGAATGTAAGGGGGGCAAAACCCAACTTCATTTAAAGATGAATACTCCCTTGGCACTTAATAGCTTAATAAAACTGAAAACAAGTCCTTGATGTACTTGCTAACTTGTACTCCGGCAGCCGGTGAACAGTATAAGAGTTGGTTTGCCAAGATTAGAATAATCAAACTTTTTGTTTCCAATTCTCATTGCAACCCAGAAACTGCTAATAATATACTAAGATTTACAAGTGACATAGAACGTAAAATTTGCCTCACTCAACTACAAGAAGTTACTTTGTTTGGTAAATTAGTCAGCAATAACAGAAAACTATACAGTCTCTCTCAATATATACGTATCTGAAGTGAAGATTTCTCAAACAAAATGAAGTATCAATATAGTAAAAGAAGCTTAAATGAACACCCGACAAAGTTTCTCCACTACACACACAGAGAGAGAAAGAGAAACCTTTAACAGTTGCAGAGCCTTGGTATCCTCTTCTAGACTCCAATCGTCATGCTTCAAAAAAAAAAAAAAAACGAAAAGAAAAAAAATTAACATTTACCCAAATTTGAAAAGATGTCATCTATTGTAATCATGTGAAAGCGAGATTGTGAGAGGGAGAGGATTACGACGTCGCCGACGATGGCTATTCGGACGGAGGTAGCCATAGGAAGGTTACAGCAACAGACTCCGGAAGGCGGCCGAGAGGGGATTGCACAGCGAAAAGGCGGCGCGTGTAGCCACGTGCAACAGAGCATTAACATGTGTTGCAGTTGTACTGGGACGTTCATATTCATGTCTTGAGGTCAAATTTGCATCCAAGTGCCTCAATTTTCTTTTATTTTAGCTCCCACCTCTTTAAATTTGAGTTATTAACAAATACTTCCCTTCTGATACTATTAGACCAACTCCATCATTTTGATTTATATATTTTCACCATTTTTTAAAATGCAAATCACTGCATAATTCCAAAAAAATATTGGCCACAAGATCAAGAATCCGTCCTTTTGGTATTACAAAATTAATAAAAATGAAAAATATTATTTAGGGGGAGGAAAAGAAAAAAGATTTCAAGTTTTGCTTGGAATTCAATTTTAGTGTTTTCAAAAAATAAAATCAAACATTCAAATATTGAATCATCTAAAATTATTTAATTTTGTCCAAAATTTTTATTAAAAATCATAATATATATATATATATATATATATTCAAATCATCTTATCAATAAAAAAAATATATATTTATATTACTTAGTTATTATATTAATCTAAAAATAATATATAATAATATAAAATGGTGGTATGATATCACTAATCAAACAAAATATTATAAGATATGATATTTATAGTAAAAATTATATCATTCATAACTAAAATTAAATATACCTCACAACCCCCATATATTTTTAAAGCAAATATATAAAATTCTCTTGAACTTCATCTATAGTCGCAAACACTTCTATAACTTACAAAATATAATACTTACTCCCTGAATTAAATGTTTAAATAAATTACCCTTAATACAATCAATTTATATAATTTTTATTTTATTTTGAATATTTTGTATCCTAAATTCAATTTTAAATTCTTTTTTAATTAAAAATAAATAAATTATATGTTAAAGTAGTAACTTAAGTAATTCAAATTTAAAAATTAAAGTAATAAATAAGTATAATAAATATCAAAAAAATATTAAATATGAAAAATTATTTTGATTAATTGAATTCAAAATAAAGCATTAACTATTTAATCTAAATAAATTTTGAACTCTTTTGGATAAAATAAATAAGTATGTTTTTGTTGATATTTACACACATATATATATATATATATATTAAAATTAAACAAAGATATATTTCAATTAATTTTTGACCTTTTTAAACAAGTATGCATAATTGTGTTTTACTCAATTGTATTTGTATATCTAAATTAAATTTATAAAAATATACTTATTTATCTTTATCTAAAGTGTTCAAAATTCATTTAGATTCACTAGTTAATCTTTATTTTGAATTCAATTAATTAAAATATTTTTTTATATTTAATATGTTTTTGTGTATTTATATACTTTTTTATTTTTTTTTATTTTTTAAAATTTAAATTACTAAGTTATTAACTATTTTATAAAAATACATAACTCAAAATATTTTTTCTATTAAAAAGAATTTAAAATTGAATTTGATATGTAAAATATTCAAAATAAACTAAAAACTATATAAATTAATTGCATTAAGTGCAATTTTATCTAAATATTTATATAGGGGGGTAAGTGTTATATTTGTACGTTTAGAGAGTATTTGCAGTCATAAATGAAATTTAGAGGAATTTATGTATTTTGTCTATATTTTTACATTATATATTTTTTTAATTAATTTCTTATAAAAAATACTGAAATCGAACTAACTCGCTCAGCTTTTAAAGAATTCTAACGAGGGCACTTATGTAAATCGACACCAATTCCTGACTGCTACGACACGCTGTCATTCATCATGGCCTTCGAAAAGTTGGGGTGGGCTGGGACGGTGGATTAACGGCCGTCCGTCATCCCTCACACAACTCAACGGGCAGAATTTTTGGCCCACACTTAAATGCATCACAGAATCCACATTCTTTTTTCTCTGTATTTCTCAAGTGAAATCATAGTTATATAACTTACTGTATTTCTTTCTCCTTTGTTCCCATTCTTTCTCAGTTCTCAGTCACTCTCTTATTCTCAAGTTTTTACACCCTTCTTCTCGACATGATTTTATACACAATCAAACGTTTCCCCCACCCGTTTTTTAAGTTCTTCTATAAAGATCATGCGCAAATCTCCACCGTGTCACTTGTTGCAATAATCTTGGAGTAAAGTAAATGGCTGTTGTTGGTTTGGGTGTATGAATCTCTATGAAGAAGAAGAAGAAGATGTTTATAGGTATTTGGTTATTTGAATTCTTGCGTGTATATTCGCGGTTTAATTGTGTGATCACGAGAGTGAAGAGTATGTTTCTCTGATTTTTTTGAAATGGAGTTTTTTCTAAGATATTGGATTTTCCAAAAGAATTCTATGTTCTTGCGTATGGAAATTTGGGGCGTCAATTGTTAGAATACCTGTAAATATTTTGTGGGTTTTATGGAGTATGAAAAGTGATCAAGAAAGTTAGAAAATGGTTGTTACTGAGTGATATAGTCCAGATATTAGCCTTAGAAAATTACACGATGTTGAGTTATATTTGATAATGTGCAAATTTCTTGAAAAACTTGTTCTTTTGAGTACATTCTCTAATTATATAAATTCCTTTGACTTCAAAATTGTGGAGTCTGAGTATCTTTGTACTTGTTTGCCTGAAAGTTTTTTGAAAGAATGGATTTTGCTTCACCCCTTCTCCGTGTGAGTGAAAATATTTTTGACTGATCAGGCTATGAGCATAATTTTTTATTTATAAGAGATTTTCTCTTTTGGTTGCATGGGTGTGTCTCTATGCGTGCGCAACATTCTGATTATGAGTGGTAAAATATTTATTTTCCTTAAAATCGACTGAAAATCCTTGAGAAGTGTCAGACAAGCTTAGTGCCCTCAAACAGATGAAAGAGGATTTCTTAAAAAAAAAAATGTTTTTGAGTTGAGTAGGAACCTAAGCTTGAACAAAGTCTTTCCTGTCCTTGATTAAGTTGCATTGAAGTCATTGTGTCATTCTTGAGAGGGCACATCAAGTGTTTTATCAAGGATGAGGAGTTCAAAACATCCCTTTGTCACTATGGATTTGCTTCCTTGAATTTAATTGGATTGGAAGAAGGCCTGAATGAATGCTAAACAAAATTATAGAAAATCTTGAATAAGATGCAGAAATGGTGAAAGAGTTGTAGAGAGAAACCATAAAAGAAATGAAACATGTTTTATTTTACAGTTCTAGAAACACGAAGAAGTCAAATCTTCTAAAAGTACTTAAATGTGCAGTTAAAGTGAAAAACATATGCGGTGGTGTTGTAGGTCAAGCTGATATGCTTGATTGTAAACCCTTGAAATACCCTTAGTATTTTGCGATCAAATTCTTTCAATAGTCTTTATCCATTTTTGCAGTATCTTATTGTATACTCAACATTTGGGCAGAATCATTAAAGGTGAAATGTCAATTTAGTAAAGAAGCCTTGTACAGTAAAAGTTGATTTATTTGCAATTTCAAGAAATTGCTATCACAAACTGAATCATTAAAAAATACAAATCAATTAGCAATACGAACAAAGCTCAAATAATGTACATGGTTTAAAAAGAATGAATTCACATTTTTGATTGAAAGCATCCATATATTGATGTAAAAGATAACATAAAAGATACATGGGCGAAGCTTCCTTAACATCATATAAGATTTGATTCTCTAATTGCATTTTCTTCCCAAATATGGTAGTAAATAGGGACACACTTTTCATTATCAGGAGATTGACTATGGAAGTTGTTGCTTTACTCCTGCTTGTTATAAATTTTCTTGATATACACGTCTTCATTTTGCTATAGTAGACAGAAAACCTTAATATAATGTAAGTCAAATTTCATTTTCTCTATCAGTAACTCCTCTGAACTGTCCTTAGTGCATGTGATATCTCAACAGGTGTTAGTTGCAGCTTTTGTATATTATCCTTACAACTGTATTGCATTTTTCAGATTAGACCAATTTTTTGCATTGGTTTGGATTAACAGGGTAATTGATGCGAAAAGTTTCTTAGTATGCCTCTGGATGAAGAGATTTTAAGAATGTTTCTCTTACGTATCTTCAGACAAAGAAACTTCCAGTTGCTGTTTTGCTGCTCCATCTTTATCTTCTGGAATGTGATAATTGAAAAGATCTCTCAAGGTAAGAACTGATGACTTTTTCCTTAGTTCTGACATTCTAATTTTCCTTTTTCCCTTTTCTCTTTGAATTTTCGGTTTGTTTTTCTATTTATTGAGTTCCATTTGTTTTTCAGTTTTTCTCTTTTTATGTTCGTTGTCCATTTTCTCTTTTCTGTTCAATTATTATCCTTCTATGAACCATCCTTAGTGCATGTGATATCTTTAAAGGTGTTAGCTGCAGCTTTGGTCCACTATCCTCACGATTGTATTGCATTTTTCAGATTAGACCAATCATGGACATTTGTTATGATTATCAGGATAAGTGATATGAAAGATTTCTTTATTTTGCCTGTGGGATGAAGAGATTACAAGGATGTTTTGCTCATATATCTTCAGACATGCCCGTTGGAAAAGAGACCTCTAGTTGCTGTTTTCCTGCTTGATCTTTATCTTCTGGTATGTAATAATCGAGAAGTTTTCTCAAAGAACTGAAAACTTTTCTTTAACCGTATGTTCAACTTTAGAAGTAAAGGGCTTTTCTTTTAACTAACATATTGTTCTATAATTGGTCAAAATAGGGACTATCGTAGATAAGGAGCTGAAAGATGTTATAGTTGTTGTTGTTGCCTGGAAAGGATTGACTGAAATCATTTGTAGATAAAACAATTAATGTATATTCACTCGACAAATGAATTTAGATGGAGCCAAATTCTTCAACTGTGGCATGTCATGCCATGATAGGATGGAGGCTCTGAATGAGAGAATCTGATATTTTAGAGTAGGAAGGAAAAGTAAAACTCGAATAAAATTACATTAATAGATTCCTTTAAGACACAATTTTGAGATAACTTGTAGTAAGTAATATGAATACAAAATCTTGCAGGACACTTTAATGGACACGGAGTTGATTATTATGAAAATTTTTTTATTGTGCATTGTTCATTTGATTTTTAGATTCTATAGAATCTCTTTTGGTTGTTAATCAAATAATAGCGCACACAATTTACAATTGGACAGGCTGAAATGATTTTTTTTATTGCAATACTATTAGATTACCATGCTATATAATAATATAACCATATGATATTTTAGTGTAAGTGTACTGTAAGAAGTTTAATAAAAGAGCCTATTTTGTAAATGTGGTCCTAATCAAAGGTATTTGAGAATTGTCTAAGATGGTTTGTGCAATTCTAAGAAAGGCTCTTACATGTAAGGGCTAGAAAAAGAAATTAATATTAATGTAATGCTCTATTTGTTTATTTAAAAAGTTAAGAAAAAAAAACTATTTTAATTCAGGTTATTATGGACATTTATAGCAAGGGCCTTTTTCTAAATATGAAGAGTGCTTGGGCTATTGGGGTATTTAGTTTTATATCTATTTTTTAACCTAAATGAGACAAAGAGAGGAAGAGGAAGACATATAAATCAATTTTATTCTGCGGACTGGGAATTGGAACATGGTGATGGCAGGATTTTGAATTTTTTGAACAAACCCGAGGTGAGCTTTTTGAGTCTCCGTTTCTGTAGTTGGTTATAGAGGGTTTAAGTATGTTTGTTTGTGCTAATAACAAATTTGAGAAAACTTAAATATTAATTTAAAATGTTAACTTGAGAGGCCCACCAAATTTGACTAGAATGCAGTGAATTTTTTTTGGGTGAACTAGTTCTTCACTTTTATGGGTACTTTATAGCATTGGGTATTAGTGGAGTTAAAGGCATCATTTTAATAGGTAAGATAGTTACCGAAATACTACAGTGTGTTTGTTGGTGTGACTCGGCTGAACGGAATAGTGCAATAGTATCTTGGTCTATGCCCAATAAATGTTGCACCATCTAGCAATAGTGCAATAGTAATAAAAAGCAGCGCCTAGGCACTGCAATCACTGTCCAGGACAGAATGTGCAGTGCCTAGGCACTGTAAATTGGTGCCTAGGCACTGCCAACTGGGCAACTTAACGCAAATTGGTATTTTATGCCCTCTTTAGGGCATCTCCCATCAAGTTTAAGTATTCCAAAAGCCTCCATTTCAGATTTGTAGAGAGGAAGAGAAGAGAAAACAAGCCAATAAAAAAGAAGGAAGAAGAAGAAGAAGAGGAGATAATTCTTCTAAGATTTGAGAAGAAGACATCTACAAAGGAAGAAACTCATCCTCTTCCAAGTTTTATTTCATTTTCCTCATTTTCTCATTAATATTGTGTATGAATATTGTTGATTTATCTTTTATTTTTACCATCATGAACTAATTTATTTTTCTAGGGTTGTGATGTAATCTAATTAGGATGTATTGAATATTTTTATAAATTCAATTTTTGATTTATCTATCAAGTTGAGTTCTCTACATTGTTGTTAATACTTTCAATTATTTGACCATTAATTGAATGATTTGCTAATCATATTGACCCGGGAGATGATATATGTGTTTAGTTTTATATGTAGAAAATTATAAATTGGATGTAAGATAGGAATATACTTACATAGTTTGTGTAGTCATATTTGAGACTCCATAAAATCTAATGAATTGTTGATTGTTGTAATTCACATAGGAATATAATGGGTTAGCAATTGATGATATTTGCATTAGACCTTGGGAGAGGCTAGTGGATAATTTAGGGATTCTCGACTATCATTTGGGAAATAAATTGAGATTGATGCGATAAATTATTCAATTCGGATTAATGACGATGAAATCATAACCCTAGGCTTTTAAGTTAGTGAATTTTATTTTTAAATGCTTTCTATTATTTATTTAGTTTAGTTGAATTTAGTTTAGAAGCAAAAACACTTATTTTCATTTATTGAGTTAACATAATTTCGGTACTTAATAATTCAACAATTCTCGTGGAAACGATAATTTATTCATCATTTTATTACTTGTATACGATGACGTGCACTTGCGTTCACAAATTTCGCAACAAGAAGCACCTAGCCATGCATGTTGACTACCTAGTTTTAGGTAGCAAGCAAATTACGAATGCCATGTAGATATGGTCCTCAGTCAACTAATCTCCGAATTATGTTTAGGTTATGAATTTATTAGTCAAAATCCAATTTTAACTAAATATCTATAATTCCATTTTAAGTCACATCGATCATTTGATGAATCATTAGAAAACTCCACATTTAATATTCATCCGGCCTTGACCAAGGTTTTCGAATCAAGGACTTTGAAAACATGGGAGATTCATCTATTCAACCAGATAGTTAACAGAGCTTTTATTGGCCATTCATTAACCTCCATAAACAAAAATCATTGGTCATTCATTAACCCCCATAAACAAAAATCATACACCCGAGTAAACCCCTTATTATTGTCATGTAACTAGAAAATACATCAAATGGTATGATGTCATACACAAGACTACCATGGTGCCTCAATTATAAGGATTACTAGTTAATGCACTATTGTAACTAAGAATTTCTCATTCGAAAAACAACGTTTCCAATTGAGAATTACCCATGGGCTTGGTCGGTATACTTGTTCTCCAACAAGTACTCACACACATGCACTAGCACAACCATATCAATGTTTATATAATGAGACATCCTCCTTTCGATCATATATCATTGTGTGAGTCTATCGGGCTTATCGATATCCCGATTCAGAACTAATTTAACATCAAAGTCATAGAGACATGTCCCAAGATCGTCATTATATGTGTGAATTTTATCTAATTGATGAAAATAATTAAAGATAAAGATATGTCTTTTATTAATAAACTTTATGAATAAGATTGTCTTTAAAAGAGTACAAAAGCTCGCCATTAATTGGCTTGCCAGCCGCAACTAGTAATATCGATGGGACAGTACTGTAAGCATCCTCTCGATGCTTGGTTGGCCAAGCCATTGAGGGCTGTTGGTTTCCCTCATACACGTCTCCGATATGGGCCACTTGGCATGTAGGCCCTTCCGCCCTTCGCATACATCAGCCCGTCACCAGTAGCCCATCATCAGCTACTGCTTACAAGTTACAAATATGACCAGCCTTTGCTTGCTTGGTTAGCTTCATATACACTATCTTTTTGGGACGATTCTCGAATCCATTCCAAGAAGTCTGACTTGTTCAACAACATATTCTTCCACCATCTTTCGAAATGGTCTTCTTCAGCTCGTCAAAAGCATCGTGACATACAACTTTTAATTTCCACTTCTAATCATTCTTCAGTAAATCATTGAAGGCTAATAAACTGTGAGTAGCCTTTAATGAACCTCTTATAGTAGTTTGTCAATCCTAAAAATAATCTTATCTAAAACACCTTGGATGGGGCATGTGACTGCCTTCACCTTTTTCCTATTCATTCTGATCTTTCTCATTTTTTCTCCTTGGCTTATAATGTGCCCAAGGAATGTTATTCTTCCTGACATAATTGAAACTCTTCTTGTTTTGCATACAACTTATATTCTCTCAACTTCTAGGACATGGCCCTCAAATGCAAAAGATATTCCTCAAGGAAATTAGAATATATTATGATGTCATCCAAATATACTACAAAAAATGGATCAAAGTATTCATACAACACATTATTCATAGAATTACAAAATGTGGTTAGAGGCATTTATTAGCCTGAAAGACATTAAAAGAAGCTTGTAAGTGCCATATCTCACCACACAAGTGGTCTTTGCCTCATTACCTTCAGCAATTCACACTTGCCAATTATATCATTCTTGCTGTGAAACCTGGCCTCCAACAACTTATCAAGCAAGCTCAGGACTTCAAGAATAGTGTAGTGATTTTTTTAGTAACCTCATTCATTGTCTTCTAATCCATGCACATCTAAAATGAGCCATCGTGCTTCTTTTGGAACAAAACTAGGGAGTTGTATGGGGCTTTGGAAGGTTAAACCAACCTGGCCTCCAACAACTAGTTCAACCAACTTCAAACATGATCTTATGGTTAATAGCTCGTCTCTGAGGCAATTCCAATTTCAGAGGCATCACATCCTTGATCACATTCAGCAACTAAGTCACCAAATCTGGCACCTCTTAGAGAACATATGGCTGGATCTCGATCAATGCAGCAAGGCACGTCTCTTCACCATTCTTAGTCCTGTCTTCAACTGTGTTACCAGCTAACTTGACTTCTTTTCAACCGACTTTGAGTACTCAACTGCATATACACATTGTATAAATGTCGGGCTACTACCATCCTCAATCAGCAAGCCACCCAAGTTTGGCATCACTGCAACCTTGGCCGCATCTATGAACTCATTCCTAAGGATGACATCATAGTCATCAAAGGGGATAGACATCAACCCACATTGCTAGTGCCACGAACTAACCCATAAATCAACATTGGCTACATCATCGATCAGCTTTCTCTCTACATTCACAGCCTCAGGTCAACCTGAATGTTGCATGAGTCACAAATTGCCCCTGAATCTCCCTTGCAACAACAAAATTATGTGCGACAGCCATGTCCACCATAGCCACTTCTTTGTCGATCACAATGGCTTTCACAGACATCATGCTTACACTTGCATTATAGGTAATCATACTACTCTGGTTAGTTTGAAAAACAAATTAAGTTGGACATACTAGTGATAGCTATCAGGTTGGCTTTAAAACTCATGCTATCTTATCAATACCTTCGCAATTTTAAAGGCAAATCTTGATAAAGTCAGTTTAATCATTATCTAGCATCTTAACCACTAAAACATCCCATATCAGTTTTTAAACATAATTTTATTGTCTTGGATTATAGAAATGAAATCTCTAGTAGTTCCATCATGTGTGTGTTGGTTCACAACCTTGTATTTAAACATCCCATACACTGTTGTTATTTTCTAATTTTTTAAATGTCTTTGACTTCTAAATTGTTGAGTCGGAGTGACATATTTACCACCTTGTTGGGAAACTATTTTCCTGAAAAAAAAATAAAATTGAGAGAATGGATTTCACTTCACCCCCTTTTAGTGTGGGTAAAAATATTTTTGGCTAATGAGTCTGAGCATTTAGGTTTTTATTTATAAGAGATTTTCCTTTTGGGTGGCATGGATGTGCCTGTATGTGTGCTTACATAGTTGTTGCATTGTGAGGATGATACATTAAATTCTTTGTATTAAACGTATTAATTTCTATGGGTGACTTACTTAGTTTGTTCTTATTTTGACTTCAAGCTTTCAAATGATTTGTATGGAGAACTGCTATTCTAGAAACTGGCTAAGCTTGTAATGAAATCAGATTGTCCTTCATCCAAGCGAGAAAAACGGTGGGTGAAATCATATAGGTTTATTCAACTCTATTTTGATTGATGAATTGTAGTTTCTAATTGAATTTTCTTTGCTGGGAAGATCCTTCTTAAAGAAAATCAGGGAAGTAAACTTTCATGTTTTTCAGCCATCTGGCTTTCACTATGATAGGTCCTAACAGGTGATTTTTTGTCGCTTTAATTAGTACGAACAAAAAAATTATCTGACTAGCTGCTTTTTCAGACTTTTATCTCGAAGGAATAACAATTCTCTCTCTGTGCTGAATCATCATGGTCTTACTGCAATATGTCTATCTATTTGGTTGGTTAATCGAGTTATATACCAGAAATTTTCATTCTTGATTGGGAAGATTGCATCCCATATTGAAAGTCCAACTAATGACTTGTCTGGAAGCTTTATTATGTTAACTGTTTCAGCAATACATATATGATGAATATAGTATGTGTAATGACAATCAAAAATTTCTGGACCATTAAGTCGAACATCTGGATTGCTCTTACCAGAGGGGCAGAAAAGTTGACGCAACTTGAAAATTCTTAGTTACATCATGACTATATTTTGTTCATCGATTGTGATCTTTTATATGCTATGTCGTTTTACAAAAGATGCTTTTCTTGCATGTTGAAGCATGATGAAGTCCTTGATACAAGGAAAAGGCGATGTTCAGAATTTGACTTCCATGCAAACAGAGTTGTGTATATTTGATGTTAGCATGAAGTACTTTAATATGGAAACTGACTTCAGCAAAAATTGAAGGGAAATAAGACTAGGGAAATCCTAATTCGAGAATCAACAATACACTACTGTATGCTGAAGGAGCAAATAGGCTAATCTTTTGTGTTTGTTGGACTTTGTTATTAGTATCTAGACGATCTCCCTGAGATTATTTTTTTGTGTTGCCTCAAAGGAGCTAAGTTTATTTTTATATCCTACTTATGGTTCCGAACTTGTGTTAGACTAAAAAAATTAGTTTTTGAGTTCATTTAGTGGTCATGCCAGTGCAACATCAATTAATGTTCCAATTATAACTATTTATTAGTGGGGCACAAAAGACACAGAGGAATAATTTATGGTAATATTATTGTAGTTGTCTATGATAATGCAAATTAGTTATGTACAGTATTGTAGCAACTTCGTTGCTTTGAAACAATTTCGGATATACAATATCGTTAACTTAATATCTATGATCGACAAGCAAATCAATATTTACTTGTGATATTTTTTTGCATGTAACTTCTGCAGACATTAACACTCATAAGTTACATCTATCTATTCGTATAAATGAAAGAAAGTTAAAACTATTGCAATTTAGTTCTTTCCTTTTATTTTTGTTTTTTTTTCCTTGTATATAGGTAATATTTAAACTACAAATAAACATACATATGTATATTTATGTGTGTGTTGCATTCCATATTCTATTAATAGTCCATGCATGTTCAGAAAGTGGACTGATCTACATATTATCATGTAATATTAGTTACATACATTAGTTCCTTGGCTTTCAAGAGGAAAATTCTACTATTATGTTCCATGCTCGTTCTAACTCTTGGATCATTGTGTATGAATGATGCAGTAGCCCAAACGATCTAACAACTTGCGTTCTGTGGAACAGATCCCCAGAGCACCCATGATTTCACTTTCATTAACATAAGATATATAGCATTGTTTCAAGTATCTAATCATTTATGCATCATAGAAGGTGTATTTTTTATACATCAAAGCTGTGTAATTTTTAGGAGATGAACTGATTGAAAATTTTGAGACTTTACTATCTTTTTCTTTTTTTTCCTTCTAGACAAGGTATTAATAGTAAGAGAATACAAAATTTCTAAAATAAAAGCAAACCCCTCTTATAAGATCTGAGAATATATTATTGCATGCCCAAAATGATAAAATGAATTTTGGTTAGAATCATTAGGAGAAATAATAAAATGATTTTGTTGAGACCTCAAGTCTCAAACTATTTTTTGTGTATGGTCTCCACCTAAGTCATTCGACCACATAATGATTGTGATTATATTAGTATCCAAAATTATTAGACTTTTATAAAGTTACCCATTAAAAAATTTAGAGGGCTAAAAGTAATAAAAGTTTTGTGTTGTCTATCAATAACAATTTTTTTTTATTATTTTATGTTACGTATTAAACTATCTTTTTTATTTTTTATTTTAGTGGCCTAATTCTTCAAACATTCAGTCATCTTCATTTACATTCTTAAATGTCTTTGATTCTGAAATATATTAGGAGCTTTTAAAAATTCGATTATTTGATACCAAAGAAAATGTTTGGAACCAAGAGAGAACATTTTTCTCAAAAAAATTGATTCTAAAAATCTGTCAGGGGAGTCAGCCTGGTGAATTTCAAAGAAAAGCTAGATTAGTATAATTTTATAGCAATTCATCTTGGATCAGGAAAATTCTTTGATATTTATCAATAAACTGTCTTCTTGTGATAGTTTCAGATGAATATAATCTGTCATTTTCTCCTAATCTTTTTGACAACAATCTTTTCTTGTTAAATTATTTTCTTAAGTGTAAATTTAATAGATTTGTTATGGGTGATGATGGCGACCTTCAATTTCTGGTAAAAATTATATTTTTCCTCTATATATCAAATAGAAATAAGTATTTAATGGAGGATTCCATCAAATTCTCCATACCTATTTCGTAAAATGACAAATATATATTTTCAAACTAATATTTTACAACACATATCATTTTTTAATCTCCTCGCAATAATATAAACTTAGAATTGACTAACAATGGCCCTACATATAAGCTCAAAGGTGTTCTTTTTAATACAAGGAGATTAAAATCGAAATGAAGAACATGAAATTCAAAATTAGAAATTATGATGTGAGACTTAGAATTTAATTGTTTGAAATATAAGATTCGAGAATAAGTATAAAGAAGAGAAAAGAATCACTTGCTTTTGTTGCTGGCGTTGCTTGTTTTAATCAAACTTAGTTCAAAAATACGAAAAAGTGTAAAAAAAATTATAAATAATAAATAAAAAACCAAAAATGTTTCTACAATACATCAATTTTAAATTCTCAATGAGGCTTAAAGAAGCGCCAAAGGAAATTCATCGTACACAAAAAAATCTGACAACAATATTGAATTATCAATTAATTCTAAATTATTAAAAATTGAAACTTGTACAACAAACTCTGAAAACCTCATCCCCTTGTTTGTGGATCAGCATTCTGAGCGAAGCGGAATCCTGTAACATTTCATGCCGAAAAAGTTATATCTTAGAAACTGACTATACATAAATTCAGTGCAAAAAATAAAAAAAAAAAAAAAAAAAGAAAAAAAGAAAAAAAGCACATCAAAAACTTTGTATTCTTCTACTAAATCATACAATGCAGTGATACCAATTCATCTGCATTAACAAGTTTAAATCAAAGGGTTTGTACCTTTTTCAGAGAAATACAAATACAAAAATAGAAGAATTTTTTTAATACTTTAGCAAGAAAATCATAATTCACAACATAAAATTATCTTTGGAACAGTAACAGTCAGATGACAGAAAAAGAAATTTTTACATGAACTAATTCTTCTCTTTAACAAGTAACCGACATTTATACTCTCAACTGGTATAACAAATACCAGGTCAATTCAAAGTGACACTTTTGCAACATCTCAATTGCACTTTCTCAAGAAAAGGAAAAGATAATCACAATGGTATGATGTAGTAGCCCACAAGAGATATTTTAATAAATTTTTAATTTAATTTTCCTATAAAAAATTTCAAGTCCTCTTCTCAATATTGTTGCTGGGCCCTTCCCTTACCTTCATTGGGTTGAACAGGATAATTGTAAAGCATGGTTGGTAACATCTCAGAAGCTCTATCATCAACTGGGAATAGTTTTAGCTATACATGGTGCAGTATGAAATGAGAAATGTCGAGAACAAAATAAGCATAAATATTTGAAATGAACATAAATCAAGCCAGTTTTAATCATTTCTCCGTTAACTTATTATTAATTTAAGTTTAATTGTTCTTCAGAAATGGAAAGCAAGCAAATTGGTGCCCAAGGCAAAGGGCATTCTTCTGCTCCATCATCCCCAAAACAGAAGAAAAGAAATTAAAACCATAGAATAATACCTCAACTTTGAGCAGGAGCCTCAATCTCAGTAGTCGCGCTCTCTGGCCCACCACAGCTATCACTTTGAGTCTTCAATGCACGATATGCCCCTGGGAATAGATCAGGAAATTGCACACGGTTAAAAAAAAAAGTTTAAATCCACTCAGAAGTCTAAAATATAGTAATTTCATAATAATGACTCAAATCTTATAAAAAATTTAGTAGAGAAAACAGCAAGACGTGTAGCATTATGTTCACTAGATCAGAAAGGCTGGGCTCCATTAAGACCCTGATCTAGAATGAATCCTCGAAAGCAAGAGAAAGCATAATAACACCTGCTAATGGAGTACCACTCATGTCATGTGTGGTAGAACGAGCTCGATGCTTTGCAATGTATTTCTCATCCAATGGCACTGGGGGCTGAAAAGAAAATTGCGAGATGCTGACACCTTCTTGTAGATGTTTTGGATGCTCATCGATGTACCTGAAATAGTAAGCACTGGAATTTCCTTCTAGCAATTATTATCAAAGATAAGGTATTGAACTCCAAAATATAAATCCTCTGGCAGTTATTTATTATGCATTTCAAGAGTGAAGCAGAAAAAAGCTAAGCCATTCCTTAGCAATCTCCCCGAATATTATACCTGCTAAGTTCAACCATAGAACATAATCTCTTGTTAGATGGAGCAACATAATACCTGTTAAGACACACGACAAAGGCCAACGTCAATCAGAAAGAGAGATGCACCACTCAAAATCCTTACCTCCATTTTAAACAAATAAGGTAATAAAAACGTTGTACGTTACATACACATCAGCAAACTTTGTGCCCCCTTCAGCTCTGATTCGTAAAATTCTTTGCCAGCCAGGAGGAGTTTGGGGAATTCTCGGTCTGTCCATTGCCCAAAGCAAGCTGCCATCCTGCTTGACGTCAGCTTCATCTTCACAAGATATGTCAGGCCGCCACTCGCAAGCTGTTTCACATAGAAACAATTGTTCTCCAATCCTTTCCCGTATTTCCTCATACTTCTCCTTTGTGGGGATGAGCCTCCATTTTGAACATTTGGCACACCTAACTGCATAAAACTTTACAGATTCCCAGACCCTTTTGGCTGGCATACCTTGTCCTTGTTCCATTCCTTTTAAGAACTGCCATTATCAAGGGAAAGTCATTGCTCAATGCCACGAATAACTATGCACTTCTATAACATAATTTATGCCCAAAACAATCAATTCCAAGCGAAAAATCAAATTAAAAACTAAAAAAAGAGAATGTTCATCAGATACAGAACCTCATCTCCAAAAAGCCACACTAAAAAAGAAAAAATCTGGACCAAGTAACATTTTAACATAATTTTCAACGAACACCAACTTTCGTCAAGAATTGAAAAGAAATCAAGAATAAACTAACACAACAAGAAGAAATATTGGCAGCATTAGACACGTTTAGAATTCATGTTCCAGAATAGGTGATCATTATAAATTTTTTACATCTGCATATGTAGCTCTGTTTCCTTTTCTTTTTTCAATATAATAAGGCTTTGGAAACAAACTACCACCATCAAGGTGACATCATAAATGATAGGTGAGTCTAACCTGGATATTGGTGTAGTTATGTTGCGCCACAAATGAACATAATGCAATATGGGACAAAGAAGAAAGTAAATCTCACAAATTGTTGGACATTAGATGGCTATGAATTTTTAATATATAAAATAGATTGTATGTACAGGATAATCATGATACTTTAAAGATAAAATCATAGTAAAACTTTTGATATAGTAAAGATAAGCAAAAGCATATCAATACAACAAGATTGGTCAGAAAAAAGAAAAAGGAAATATCAGTAACACAAATAGAGTAGAAATCAAATGTTGGCCAATTAATCCTCGTGTTTCCTAGATCACAATTCCCTTACATCAGATTATTTATCTCTGCTGTGCGGTTGGTACATTTAATTTTTGTGTTGGACACATCTAATACACACGAATATTATTCTCCTTTCTAATTTTTCTTTCGCCAAGTTTTGGCGTGAAAAAATGCAATTGCAATATTTATCTCTACTCCAAGATTGACAATGTAATTCATGGTATTGGACTTGCCTGCTACATGAGTTCAAGTATTTGGATGGACATTAACTAAAGCATACCAAATCATTAAACTTTGTAACAGCACAAAACTATCATTTTCAATAAGCTCTCGTAAATTCGTAACTAATTAAATAGAAAAGTAATTATGGACTTAACAATATTTTTTCTATATACTGCGAAGGTAATAGAGATTGGTATTTGAAGGCACACATAACGTACTTTTTTACCATGTACAGTGGTGCAAAACCGCGATCCCTGAATTGCAAACCATGTTCATATGTATAAACAAACTCTAAAAACACGCATGGACATACGTATATATATACACATATATATATATATATACATAATACGCAGAGGTTCATAACCAAGAGATTGATTGCATCACCATATGGTATGACAGTTTGCTAACTCCATCCTACATCAAGCCAAGCCAGCGAATAGAAAAATTTTCTATTATTCAGGACAAAGAGAAAAAACTTTATAACAGTTTAAAGGTACCCACTTAAGTTCATAAACGGAATGAAGTATTCAAACTCATATCACTGTTTCTATTTTGTACACTTTTTATAAATAAGATCATGATTCATCCTTTAAACCGCGTCTATATATTCATAAATGCAAAAACGCCAAAGCAGAAAACATCTAACCGTAGTCAAGCCACAAAAAAATGTATAAACTGAAAGGAGAACTAGAGGATTTCACTTCACAAGTTAAGAACTACGCTGGCTGCAACATTTTTTTCCCTTTTTTGTTTTTTGCTTTTGCTTAAATAATGACACGCAACTCAAAACCCATGTTTAGAGCAAGCCCAACCTTGCGCTAATTGCAGGGTTGGGCGTCAAAAGGGGAAGAAAAAGCAAATCCATCCGAGTGCTATTTCTTGCGCTAAAATGGAGATAGCTACAGTGCTGCGCCATTTCAGCACTGTAGCTGCGCTATGAATTTTTATATTTTTTTGGTTTTTTGTTTAATAAATTTTATATTTATTTATTATGTTTAAAACTATTTTAAAAAATTACATTTTATCCTAATTGTATATTTTTCAACAAAATTATTTCTTTTTGTATTCTATATGTACTCAAATATTTTTAATAAAATGTAATTATTTTATTAATATTGTTATAATTAATATCAAAACATTCATATTGCTAAAATTTATTCCTATAATAAGTCATAAAGATTAAAAATAAGACAATTTAAATACATTACATAGAAATGCGAGTATTACATAGTTAAATTTTATTATTAATTTTTGATTTGTTATATATATTATTTAATTTAATATCAATTATATTATATGAATGAAATATATTATTTTAATTAACTAAACGTAAAACACAAATTGAATATGTAATGTATTAATATGTTAACAAAATTGTAAATAGATATTTGATTAAATAAAATAATTATTGTAAATTGAATAACAAGGATGAAGTAGATGGGTTGAAGATAAAGTTTGGTGCAAAAATTGTACTATTTTAGTGCTGCACTAAAATAAAGTTGTGGTTGGAGATGGCTTTAGAATCGACCAAAAAAACACAAACCTCTGATGAGATGCATAATTCTAGGCATGCATGTTTTGTTATTCAATTAATACTGCTAAGTTTCTATGTAATTAAGTGGGTTTGTCTGAGTGAGCTACATATATACAAATAATTAAAATAGATCACAAAATTAGTTCAGAAAACATTGTATAGAAAAACCCAATTAACAAATTCGCACAGTCACCTCAATGAAAGACAGGATTTTCAGACTTGCATGTGTTTTTGTGTGTGTTTTATTATATGTTCAAGATGTACAAATAATTAAAATCAAGAAGCAACACGTACACCATTAAACAAGATCGAAAAAACCCAAGTAATAAAACAAGTTCAGAGACTAAACCTCGATATATAATCACCAAGAATCGCTGATCCGTGTCTGCCCGCTACGCAGGCGAAGAGTATATAGCCTTCTGTGTGTGTGCGTGTGTGTGAGTGAGTGTGCGGGGGTGAGTGTCTGTGTTGGGGTTGACGAAACCGATGAGAAGCCGAGGTTTGTATATATGTATGTGTATGTATAATAGGTTGTAGATCATGGCAAGAGTTGGGGCAGGTGAAAATGCGACAATATAACAAAATAAAACAATTGTTGCCTTTTATTTTTATCTCATAATAATTGAAGATACGATACTTGATGTCTTAAAAAATAGGAAAAAAATATTAAATCATTTGAATTATTGTATTTTTTATACTTTTTCTTTTAAATTTTTATTTGTGATGTTTTATCATTCACGACTCTCGCCGGTGAATTATTCCGTCAAGATTCAAGATTCAATAACATGCATAACATATACAATTTTGAATGACAAAATAATCAAACCATTTAAAATTATTGCACTTTATTACTCAAATTTTGCACGATTTCTCACTTTACTATTTTAATTTACAAGTTTAAAAAAATTATAAATATACACGTACTTTATCTATTTTTCTATTACTCATTTTAAAAAAATAAATTTAATTAACATGTACTATAATAAAAAATATATTATTAGGAAAATTAATTTTTTTATTTATTCATTTTTAACTTTCTTGTTGTATTATAAATTCTACTCTTCAATTTATTTTTATTAAATTTTAAATTAAAATAAATTATAACTATAAATTACAAAAAAATACAAGAAAAAAATATATAAATAATTATTTGCCAATTTTGAGGCGAATAAAATTACAGATATACACCAATTTAAATCTAAACCTATTAGAATGTATTTTCAAAAATAAATTAGTTTAAACTCAAGTAAAATTAAAAAAGATGAAAATATAACGATTATAATGCAATTGATTATTTTTACATATGTATAGAATGTTGCAAATGTATAATTAGGATTTATTACTATTTCAAATTAAATGAAGTAAATTAAAGAATAAAATTTATAATTCAACAAGACAGTTACAAAGAAAAAAATAAAAAAAGTTAATTTTACTCACTATATACTTTTATTATAATAACTACTAATTAAATTTATTTTTATTAATGAGCAACATAAAAGAGATAAAGTGTGTGTATATAAAGTATATGAATATACATAATTTTTTAATTTTTTTTAAATGATCGCCAAAAGTAAGAAAGAGTGCAAAGTTTGAATAACAAGTGCAATAATTTTAAATAATTTAATTATTTTTGCTCTTCAAAAGCACATATAACATGTACGTGACGAAATCTCAATAGAATATTCGTCGATGGAAGGTTTTGGATAGTGAAGTGTAAAATTCGTGTACTTTGGATTACAAAATATCACAAAAAATAAAAATAAAATAAAGAGTGAAATGAAAAACGTGATAGTTCGGATGATTTAATATATTTTTTTTTCAAAAAGATATATAAATAGTGTAAAAAATAATATGCCAAAAAAAATTATTTAAATTTCAAACAAAATATCAATGTACTTTTGCATACTGAAAAAAAAAACTCAATGTCATAGGAGCAACATTCTTGCGACTTTGTTTGCGGGTTTTGTTTGAGGACATCGATACGCCTAATTTTAGATGATTTACTGAAGATAGTGGTAAATGTATATAATCAATAACTATATTTAAAATATGACTAAGACTAATCACATGCAATTAGAGTCGAGGGTGATCATAATTTTTAAAAAATAGTTCGAATCGTTTCGTACCGCACTGTTAATGTTGATTTATCACAAAAGTCGCAATTTAAAATACGAAACAAAAACCGTACCGTTTTAACGGTAAGGTGGCGATTTTAAAATTAAAAAAATTATAAAAAATCGAACCGCCTATTTATATATTAAAAGAATAATTTTATATTTAACCTATTATACAAAATTTTAATAATTAAACTTATTCTAATTTAGAGTCGATATTCTATAAGTCTCATCATTCATTCAAATATGAGGGTGTTCCTAGAGTTTGTCTTTTAATCAAATTAGATATTACAGTCAATTGAAAGACATATAACAATGATATCTTTTTATATGATAGATGTGGTATTGGTTAATATTGTAGAATGAATAAGTATTTTGATTGTTTGTTTTATCATCATACGTAATTTTATAAAAGTATTTTTTTTATAATGATCTTTTAAAATAATTGTTTCTTTCGACATGCAAAAAGATATTATCAAGGCAAATAGCAGCACCTTGATATGGACTTAAGGGGCATTTTCAAATTATTGCTGGCATTTTTTGAAAATTTGGCTACTTACATAAATTACATCGGCACACCTAGAGATTAGGTTATTATAGCACCACTTCTACTGTTTATAAGATTATACATACACCCTTTATATATACGACATCAGTGTTTTTATAAATAAATTAGTGATCAAATTGATTTTGTTGTCAATTATCGATTTAACTCGTTGATCGGTTCAAACGTTGATCCGATCGATTTAATAAAAATTGACTATATTATTTTATTATATACTATAAAATAGAATTATAATAAATTAATTATTATGTATTAAATTTTAAAAGTAAAAAAAGATAAATAACCAACAAAAAAATATAATATAATTCAAATTTCAAATAACCACTTACATATTATCAAATATCTTCTTTAAAATAAAACAAAAAAATACCCGCTATTTTTTGACCGATTTAATCGGTTCCTGATTATTTATAATCAAATTGATCAAACCGACCATCGGTTCTTAGTTGAACCTGTCGGCTTAATTCGATTTTAAAAATACTGAACAGGATATTAAAAATTGATGAAATGATATTTTTGCCCTTATTTTTAATTTGTAATATGTGTATAATAGACCGAATGCTATTGTTGATTTGAAATAATAGAAGGAGTGTATATAATTGTCACGCTCACGGCTCACGGCCTATGGGGTTGAGATTCTAGCAAAACAGGCTCCGGTATATCAACTACTTTACATTCATTTTCATTTTACGAAAATAATTAATTTAAGTTATTAGAAAAGTTCATTATACCTACTTGGAAAATCACAATCAACCCCCCTCCTTGTTAGACATGTGACATCCTCGTTGCGTATCTTTCACACTTTAGGATCGACTTTAGTACACATCCAATTGAATCTCATGCATCAATTGTCCCCGAGGTTAACTCTAATACTATTTTATCATGCTCCAAGCCCATGGAGTTGAGACTTGGAGGCAAGACTCAATCAAAATGTGTTCCCCTATTAATTATTTTACACTCATCTTTGTTTTATAAAAATAATTAACTCCAATTATTACATTATGCCAACTTATAAATCATATTAATTTTTTTTTATAACTAATGTGAAATATCACAATCACCCTCCGTGAAGATGTGATATCCTCGTTGCATTTCTTCAACAATCCTGTACAACTTCAATGCACATCGGCCGGACATATTGTAATTGTGGAAAAAAATCAATGAACTTTTTTAATAATACAGTTAGTCATTTTCTCAAATCGAAAACGAGTTTAAAATAATTGCTAATAGATTCATTGTGCCGTAGTTGGCTTCCAGATACCACTTCATGACCCAGGGCAAGACAGTATTATTGTCAGTTCAAGTACTTAATATATCCTTATTATGTTAAATATGAAGATTGTACTGATCATTAAGTGATTTAATCATATTCCATAAGTTATTATTTTTCCTTGCTATGAATTATTTGTAAAATGATTAAATATCCATTTCCATATAGTATGAAATTCAACAAAATTAGAGATATACAACGATGATGACCATGAAAAGATGAAAATTTCAATAAATTAATTTTGGTTCTTAATTTGACATGAAACATCTTTAAAAAAATAAATAACTTTTACGGGCACACACATATATACATACTTATCTTTATAAAAAATATTTAAGTTACATATGGACATCTTAATGTTGTTTGGTTCAATGATTAAAATAAGTAATAAAAAATAACAATAAATAGATAAAAATCAGTTATTAGCTTATGCCAACGTTCAAAAAATTATTGTAAAATCTTTAGAATGAATTTAAAATTTAAAATTTTTTAAATTAAATTATGTTTTTGCATTACAAATTTGAATCAAATCAAACAAAATTTTGATCAATGAAAAAGTATGATGATTTTTCGGTTTGTTTTTAGTCATTTATCAAATTATACTGGTAATGCAAATACTAGATTTATAAGACTATTTTTTAATAAGTGAAAATTTTTGAAGAAAAAAAAAAAAAAAATTACCTTGAGGGGGCCGACCCCCATTAAGATCCATTTGAGGGGGCTTGGCCATGTAAGGGGAAAGTGGCGAAAAATAATATTTTTTTTTTAAATTTATCAATTTAAGTTTCGTCTCGAGATATTTTATGTTTTATATTAGTTAAATAGCAACGAGGCAAATGCTAATTAAGATTAAAAATAATTATAATTGCTTAAAAGTTGATTGAATAATAAAAAGTTAAATTACAAATAAAAAATTTAAAATCATCTTTGAACCCACTGTGTGAGAATCTGAGTTTAGGTTTAATTACTAAAACACCCCTTACGAAAGCCATGACTATTGAGATGAGGGTAAAATGGAAAATCCGGCAACATTTCTTGATTACATCATCAGAAGTCGTTAACAGCTACAACATAAGGGGTATTTATAATATTTTTCTAAAGGTATATGTAGGGTTGATCATAATTTAAAAAAATCGTGAGAACCATCCGAATCGTCTTGTTTCGTATCATTAATATTGATTTATTACAAAAATTATGATTTAAAATACAAAATAAAAATCACACTATTTTAGCGATGCGGTGACGGTATGAAAATTTAAAAAATCATAAAAATTCAAATCGTCTATTTAAAAGAATAGTTTTGTAATTAACATACTATACAAAATCTTAATAATTAAGTTGATTATTCTTTCTTCCAACTCACATCTCTCAATTTTAAAACTTAAGATAAAAAACAAGAGTAACAACCATTGATGAGTGGAATTTATATTCATTAATTAAGTACCATTTGCTTAACTTTTTGATTAGTTTTCAAGTGATTATGTTACTTTTTTATGCATTTAGTTTGAAGTATTGTAGGTAATAACAAAATGAAAAGAAAATGGAAAGAAACATAAAACTTGGTTAAATTTTTGAATAATCCACTGTTTGGTGCTATTGAGGGCAATGTTCATATTTCAATAATAACTTTTTGCTCCAATATCATTTTGACTTGTTTTTTAAACCATTGGAAAGCTAAGAGATAGATATATAATTTTTATGTTTACCATGAAATCTAGTTATTTCTATTTCAATGAGAACAATCGGGTTAAATAGGCTGCACTTGACTGAAAATTTCTAGTATGACACATTTTGGTATTTTGGGCATAACTCACTCCACAGATGTCATATTCAACTTCTGCATGAAGATATAGAAAGCTAAAACATAGGGTTACAATTCATATGCAGACACCAAAAGTCAAGTTGATCTTGAACATGGTGAAAAATCAGTTGAAAAAAGTCATTTGCACTATAGGCGCTGCCTTGGAAAGAATGGACAGCGCCTAGGCTCTGGCGGATGGACAAGTAAGGGCAAAATGACGCAAAATCGTTATTTTGCCCTCTTTAGGGCATCTCCCATCTGATTTTTAATAATTCAAAAGTCTCCAAGAGTCACAAAATCATGGTGTTATTTTCATGTTCAAATGATTTTTGTATTAATATCTTAATTTTTTGGAGTTTAATAATTTCTCTTATTAGTTAAAAACCACCAAACCGCCTGCAACCACTTAAAACTATACTTTCGTTTTATTTGACAAAATTACAATTTGAAATTATTTTCCAACAAAACCGCATATGATAATTTGGTTTAAAATCAGTGAAAAAAACTACAAAATCGCAACTTGATCACCCATAAGTATATGTATAATTGCAAAAAAGTGGCAAGGGTTGTTGTGATTAGGCCTAACTTCAAGGGGTGTCGATGTAATTTAATCCAAAATGTTAATTTTGTCACTAATTTTCATGTATTATTTGGACTTGATTCTCCTAATTTGTGTGTGATCTAGGTCTCAAAAAATAGTACCTTGAATAGTTAAAATGAGATTGGACCAAACTTAATTTCTAATAATTAAAAAAGAGTTAGAAGTAAAATTAACAATTACTAGATTCGTTAAGGTAACTTACAACTAAAAATACATTTACTTTTAATTTCAAATGTACTCGACAAAATCATTAAGAATAATCTCAAAATAAAAAGTTTGAAAAAAATGACATATCCATTAATGAAATGGATGAGAGTACTTTTAATAAGTATTGTACGTGCTTCCTGCTTCCTCCCGTATTGAGAAGCGTATCGTTTGTTCCATGAATGGTGTAATATATTATTTTTAATAAGACGATATTCCTTTAATATATTTTAAGTAGATCCTTAAGTATGATAATATATTTTTAATGCGTTCGGAGTATATTGTTTTTATGGTTCAAACTTAGTCAATAAATAAGTTTGAGAAATTTTTTGGCATTATGGAATTTGTTAAAAATAAAATACTATATTATGAACTTCAATAAATAATTTGATGATTAAGCAAAATATTTTACCAACTTATTTTAATATTTTTTTTTCTTAGTAAAATTAAAAAAATACCATCACTAAGATATAATGAATCAGAATACATGTGTCTGTATATACAGTGCACAATTTGTATATTGTCAAATTAAAAAATTACTAACTTATTATTAAAAAATTACGAAGCCATTTTCCCCATATCTTTTCCTTTTCCAAAATATAATTGGATTTATTTCAAATGATTGAAATTTCAAACGTTCTCTCCTATAAAAATAAGAGACGTGAAAAGGAGGAAAGGAAAAGAAGAATAAGAATGTCCACATCATTAAAGAAAACTCCACACCCTAATTTTTGGCTATTTTCATATGAAACTTCTTCTTTTAGTCAGTTTAAAATTATGTTTAAATCTTGAGTTTTAACTACAAAATATAAAAATAAAATATAAAGTTGTATCATTCAATGAATAAAGTATTTTTATTATTGTTTTTAGCAATAAATCCCAGAGTCCAAACATAGTCTTAGTGAATAAAACATTTAACAAAAAAAAAAAAAATCCCCAGTCAAAAGATACAAGTTTATATTTTATCTTCCAATATTTTTCCTCACTAAAATTTAAAATCCAATTGTAACTCTAATAATAAAAAAATCAGTCAAAAAGAAGAAAAATATAGTACAAGCTCTTCGTCTCCACTTGGTTGACATCAATGTTTTCAAAATTGAACCAAACCGGCCAGTTCAACTGGTCCAATCAGAAACCGAAAATCAGTCCGATCCGATCCAATTAGGCCCAAAAATTATTTTGACTGGTCAACAACCGGTCAAATCGGTCAAAATCGCTCAAAACTGACCAAAATTGATTTGATCAATTTTTACATTTTTTTTTAATTTTTAATTTTTATAAAAATTTAAATTTAATATTTTGTTATATTTATGTGATTATTTGAATTTTTTATTTTATTATATGTGTTTTTATATAACTATTTATTTATTTTTACATTTACAATGTATTATATAATAATTAATTTATTATAATATCATTTTACATAATAAAATAAAAAATATAATTAATTTTCATTAAATCGATCCAACCGCCTGTTGAGCCGGTTCGACCAATTGAATCATTAATTTTAACAAGATCGAAACAAAATCGATTTAATTATCGATCAGATTATGAAAACATTGGTTGACATGTTTTGATTTGTGAACACCTTCTCTTTACGTATGCTTGGGTAGATTCTAATAGGAGAACTTGGATTTTAATAGAAAAAAAATTTGTATAAAACATAAAACACAAAATTATAACTTATTAATTTCCTTACTAAAATTCGAAATCCAAATATAGCATCAATAAATAGCTATAGAAAGTAATTTTCTTTGAATGAACTAGCAATACATGAAAAACTAGATATGCCAAATATCCCAACTCAAGTCTTACTCCATAAGCATTTTAACCAAACTATTTTCATATTTTTTTGATATGTCACACGTCAGAATTCCAAAATCAAACAACTCAATTTCAAATATTTCAAATTATCCAAAAATTCATTCTACGGAAATATTTTCTTGAAAGCACACCAAATTCACATACAATTCGGCATTTGTTGAACAAAGATCACATTTCACTATTTTACAGTCATATCACAACATACTCATAAAAAGTCTAATGATATGAGAGAAGTATACATAACTGAAGTATAAATGTCAAGTCGAGATCCACAATTTCCATGGATTCTGCACTTGATATTGTCCATCCCCTTGTTTGCGGTTTAGCATTCTGAAGAGCTGTAGAAAAATTCAGTGACAAAAAGAAAAAAGAGCACATAAAAAACGTATATGTTTTCATTAAATCACATGAAGCAGTGATGCCAATACATCTGCATCAACAAGTTTAAACCACAGGGCTTGAACCCTTTATCAGAAGTAATCAAACGGAAGAACATTTGTAATACCTTAGCAAGAAAATATACCAGTAAGAAAAATAATTCAAAACATAAAATTGTCAATGGAGCAGTCATGGTTGGAAGACAGAAGAGAGTAAGGAAAACAGAGAAGGAATTTGCACATATGAACATAAAATCATCTCAAATGGTACAGCACGAAACTGTGCGGCTATTGACAGCGACAATATAACAACTCAATTGCATTTCATCAAAAAGAAAAAGAGTGTCATAATGGTATGATATGCTAACCCACAAGCAACATGAAAATCAATTCTTAATTTAATTTTCCCTAAAAAATTCTCCAAGACCTCGTCTTTTCAATCTCGTTGCTGGCCGCTTCCCTTTCCTTCACTGGGTTGAACAGGACAGATTTAAAGCAGGGTTGGCAACATCTCAGAAGCTCTATCATCAACTGGGGCTACTTTTAACTATGATAGACTATACATGGTGCAGAATGAAATGCACATGTCGGGAACAAAATAAGTATAATATTTGAAACGAACATAGACCAACCCAGTTTTAATTGCTAATGCTTTTCCTCAAGACTGAACATAACTAGTGAATTGTAGTAAGGACTTGCCATGCCCTTCTTGCCAACATGGATTTTGTTTTCCTTTGCAATGAATAGGTTAGGAAACTGTGATCAAAACAAGTGCACATAGAAAGGATCAAACTTGAGATCCCAATCAAGGACTAAATTTGAATCAAGATAGCTGATGACAACCTGCAACATTACGTGCAGCTTCAATAGTTCTCTTAATCTCCACCAAACCAAAATGACATGCAGCCATATAGCATGCGGATTTGGAGAAAAGATTGAAGTCTTTTCCGATCTAATCATTCTTATTTGTGTTTATAGCAATTCTACCATTATGGTATGCAGAGTTTTTGGCAAAACCAAGCAAATTTTAGTACTTCTGCAAGCAAAAAATTAGGAAATGCAACAAAATACAGAACTCATTAATTGCGCCAAGTGGCACATTTCAAATTAGAGGACATGATACAGATTATATACGACAAAAGTTGGCCACCAATTCAAAAGTGCAAGTGCACCATATGAGTGATCAATACTCGTTAAACTTGATTATTAATTGAAGTTTAGTTATTCTTCAGAAATGGAAAGCAAGCAATGACTAACTGGGGACCAAGGCAAAGGGCATTCCTCTGCTCCATCATCCGCAAAACGGAAGAAAAGGAAGTAACGTCATGGATAGTTTTATGATCATAGCAATCAATTATAGAATACCTCAACTTTGAGCAGGAGCCTCAACCTCAGT
>JAGSPU010000347.1:0-40403 GCA_019321725.1 Paulownia fortunei | reverse complement strand
TAGGTATAGAAGTACAGTGGTATGTTAGTCACAGAATATGTGACCCTGAACATTTCGAGATCATGTCTCCAACTACTCCCTCCCCCCGCCACCTCTGTGTGTTTGAAATGTATTATTTTGCTTTCCCTGCTTGTTTTTAGCGATATACTTCTGTTTTCTAGACGATTATTATTTTTTTCACCTAATATTTTCTGACCATTTTCTTTTGCTAAAGACAAAGGAATTCGGCCTAATAATATGTCAAGACCTGCCTCTTCCTCTCATCAAGTCAGTCAAAATGGAAGTGGTTTCATTCCTTCTCAAAATATTACTAACTTGGCTGTGGAGAAAGGGGGTGTGAGTACGAACCATAAGGTCAATGGTAAGTTTTCATCCTCTCAATCAGTTATAAAAAATGTAAGGAATATGGAACCTGGCCGGACTGCAAATAACTTTATTGCTGAGAATGGAAGGGCCGTGATTAGTAATCATGTGGTTAATAATGGCCCTATCTCCTCACACTTTGTGGGTATTGAAAGGAAGATAGAACCACGGAAAACTACGAGTAATGTGGCGAAGGTGAATGAGGGAATCGTCAACAACATCAGGGTTGATGACAGAGTTCAATCCTCGCGTCCAGTTGTGGAGAATGGAAGAAAAATGGCCGGACCAAACGTGGACAAGACTGCAGAATGGCAAGGGCCTGAAACTAGCCATAAGATGGATAACAATGAGTCCAAGATGAATGGTGTATTAGAGGGTAAACCATACACTTCACCAAGGGCTTTATCTGCTTGTGTGAAAGCAAAAGAGAAGGTTGATATATATAAGAAGCCTCCCCATCCTGATTCCAAATATTTGAGCCAGATACTTTCTGTTCCTAAAGTAGAATGGCCTCAATTTGATGATCAGGAGTGGCTATTTGGCTGCACCGATTCCCAGGCAAAGAGGCCCAAATTGGCCTCCTCTCAGATTGAGTGGACAAAGCAGGTTTGGACAGAAGCAATACGAGTAGAGTCTGCAGATGTTACTGCTCTGCCGTACGTTGTTCCTTACTAGATGGATTCATCAAGTACGCTTCTTTGTTATCACCTTGAATTTGCACAAAGCAACTCTGCATGTCTTGGTTTGATCATGTCTCTCACACTTGGTCATGAGATAATGGTTCATTTCACGATTTCTGTTTTACCATTAATCCCCTGAGGTAGCACTGAATGGAATGATTAATTCAATGTCCTCAGTCAACAACTAGCTCGCAGGCTGAGACAGGGTACAATGAGTTTTTGGATGATACTTCTCTGTCATTCTACAAAATCTCAACTTTATTCTGAATGATCCTTGTCTGGATTGAAGAATTTGATATACAAACTGGAGCTGCATTCTTGTTATTGAAGAAGTTCCTATATGCCACTCAACTGATGTATGATGCTAATTGCTAGCTCCTGAGTTTGAGTTCGTGCATTTTTGCAGTTCTTGATCCTGGTATAGCTTTTGTTCTGAGTTTCTACACCAGATGCATAAAGAGGCAAAGATTATATTGTTACAGCAATGAAGTTCTCTTGGGCTAAGGGGAGATATCGAGTTAGATATAAGATTACAGAAAGATGGGATTGTGTATTGATTCATTGTGGGAACTGTAGCATAGGATTTTTGATTCAACTGAGAGAAAGAGTAGTTGTGGTGTTGTTGCACCACATAGCAATTTTGATGTAAAATATGTTGCAACTTTGTTATACACAAAATATGAGAATGTTATAGTAGGAAGGAAGAAGCAGTGTTGCTATAATCTTTTCAACTTGTTAAAGAGTACAAGTCAAAAAAGAACTCGTTGGTATTTGGCTCAACTTAATGGGAGTCAGGTTTAACAACTTTTCTGGTTAATCTGAGATTCAAAGTTGGGCTTTTAAGCTGACTAACAAAAAGTAATAATTGGAGAAAATGAAATTCTTTTTATTGCATTCAGCTATCTGTCAATGCTTAAATGTCAGTTTTAGGAATAATAATTTGTTTTCGGTTAGGTGGACTTGTTTTTAGAAAAATAGTATTCATTTTATGTAAGACCCCCAAAATCACCCGTTTGATAAAAATTACATTTTTAAATACTAAAAAATAATTAACTTTGATAAGATAATGAATTTTTCAGACAACATTAATCAGATTCTTCATGCAAAAACAACTGTAGAACTCTTTCTTTCAGTTGAAAATTCTTATTTTCAGGAAAAACCATATAAATACCATTTGTTTATGAAAATATTCTCTCAATTTTCACAATCTTCATTTTATTTGATTATTATTTTAATTCTTAATGATAACTCATGCAAATGCTTGGAGAAGTAATCCTTCTATATGGAAGTTACTTACGGCAACAGTGTCTTGCATGTAAACTCATTTCTCACATGTGTGCTTCTGATGGTGCTGTTGATATCACCCTCATTTACTCACTGTTCATCTTAGATAAAAGTGGATTGAATTACAATCTCGATGGTTCGAACTGGATGTAAATAATTATTAGTAGGGACGGAGCTGGCAGGGGCCGGCTTGCTCCCCTCCCCACTCCCCCTTCAAGTTTTATATAAACATAAATCTTTCATATATATTTATTAAATTTTAAAATTTTATTCTACTAAAGTAGTAAAATTACCTTCAATGACTGAAAATATATGTAAGTTTCGGCTCCGTCCCTGATTATTACTCCGTGCTTTCAGTTTAGAGTTTTCATAAAATGCAATGTTTGTTGTTGGATTCAGATAATTATTAGAAAGCGCACTTCTTAACTTATTGGTGCGAATACTGCATCTATATAACTCTTGATGATGAGGATGTGAATCTTAGGATCTACATAGCAATTTGATTTTTCGAATGTTATGGCAACTAATGACATACTAGTAACTTTCAGATTCTTGATGATATGTGAGGCTATCTGGCTTGGCAAGATTTGGTTGTAGTGGGCTATTGATATTAGTAAAAGAAAAGTTTAGTTTCGAGTCATTTGGCTGTATATAGTGAGCCAGGACAATAATGTAAGAAGAGGAAAATGGCTTCCAGCAGAATGGTGAAAATGCATGTTTAGAAAAGGTGACAAACACCAGAAACGACAACCACCCAAGCTAATGATAGAGGCAAGACCACTTTCCGGTCAGGTCCCATTAAATTGAACAGAACGATATCGTGGAAATGCTGCAAAGCATCCATATATATATAGGAACAGAAACAGAATCATCACCTTGATACTAAACCAGATCGAGCTGGGGATCTTCTTGGAAATGGGAAGATCTAGGACATGCAGCCAACCTCCTGGAGAGAGCGAGCTAAACATTGGACGAGCAATTTGGCTGCAATAATGTTAAATCTAAAAAGAAAATTGAATTAGAATTCGTGTTCTGTTTTCCAAATCTAAAATCTCATATTGTTTGGCGATGAGCAGAAGATCATCTTTATCAGTAGTTATACATCAGTCCAGTAGCAAAGACAACTGAAGCACAGCAGGGTTCAGGACATCAGGATAGTATCCCTGGTATATTTTGACAACTATATTAGGCACAAAAAAGACAACTCTTTAAGTGAATATGAAGAACTCTTATTTGAATATGAAGAACATGCTGCATAAGATAATCGTTTTCATGGGCTGTGAGGCCTTTATGTTACAGGCACAGAGCCAAGGATAAAGAATACTATGATAAAAGAAATTCTGAACTCATTTGCTATTGCAGCTTCAATGGCACTCTCCCAGACCAACAAATTCTGATCATGACTCGAGCACTCTTTGATAATTCTGGTTCTTCATGCCTAGCCCACGGTACACAGCCAAACAGCTGCTGAAGGAAGGCACAAGAAGTATGCAGTTTAATAAACAATAAATGTAATGCTGTTTCAAACAATAGTCAACCTTGAGTGGGACTAGAGTTGGGGATAATCTGCAAAAATTTCGCCCTTGCTGAGGGGTCAGTGGAAAATCGACCCAACACAGCAATTGTAGCAGTGCTACTTCCAAACTTCTCAATCCCTCGAGAAATCATACAAGTGTGACTAGCTTCAACAACTACCACAATATCCTCACCTAAGAATGATGAAACTGTCTCAGCTATCTGCCTGGTCAGCCTTTCCTGTACTTGGAGTTTGAAACCGTAAAAATGTACTATTGACTGTAGAAGGGATTTTCCAACAGGGTTGAACCCATTGGAACTGTAATAACCTATATGCACTACACCATGAAAGGGAAGTAAATGGTGTTCACATTGGGACCAGAATGACAAATTCAGCTCAGAACAGAGATGTTCTTCATTACAGCTGAAATCCCCATTAGAAGTTAAAGAATCTCTCTTACTCCGAACATATCCATTTAGCTTCAAATCCAAATTAGAATTTTTAAAATTCATCAACCACTTGACAAAGCGAGCAGGAGTCTCCACAAGCTCTTTCCTTAATGGGTCCTCACCCAGAGAACAAAGAATTGAAGCTACTGAACCAAGCATTGCCGAATCTGATGCCCCCATCTTGCAAAATGTATGAGATGGACACCACGATTTGTCATCCGAGCCTCTGGAATGGACATCCTCAACATTTATTCCCCGGAATCTCAGAAGACTGAGGAAATCAGTCCAAATATCTGCCATCTCATCGTCAAAAACTCCCGAGCCTGACTTAACTAATATCTTTACCCAACCATCGTGGTTTGGGTCAAAAAGGGCCGACTCAAAATTGGGGAAATGAATGTGAGAACACTGGAGGATAACAGCAACTCCAGTTGGTCTGAAACCATGCTGCAAAGCTCCACAAACCTCATTGGCCAATCGCTGTGGATCTTGAAGCCGTTTGGCAAAAACTTCAGCAACTCGAGAGAGCTTGCTTAGGCCAACAACTCTCTGACCAGATGGGACATAGCCTACATGACACTTAACCTGGAATGGAAGCAAGCAAGACTCACAATATGAGAAGAGATCAAGATCTCGAACTATTACAAGTCCACCTGTTCCGCCAGCATGACCAACTCTGCTTTCCAACCCAGCTTCAGGGAATAAAGCACCACTGACGATGTCCTTCACCTTTTGGTTATAACCTGTATATATATAAAGGGTGAAAAAACATACTTCAAGCATGAAGCGAAAATCCAGCTTTTGAAAAAAATAACATAATGTTCATCCAATTTGTAACTCAATGAATACCAGCCCAAGTGTATTAAAACTATTATATATAAGTGTGCTGGAAACAGAAACCAAATTTAATAACATGTAGATTTGGTTATAATGATAAGCTTGTCTACATGACGGTAACAAATACAAGTGCAGGAAAGTAATGAAGTAGACAACCAATCCTCTAGAAAGTAACTTTTCCAAAGCCAACAGGAATTTAAATTAAGTATATCCAACTCCTTGCAGCCAAACCTCAATACATATGGATAGAAGCAAATTGTTTTACTAAATTGACAAGCCAGACGATTTAATCTGCTGGTTCTCATTTGCATGTGTGATTCTTAATAAATTCCCCCTCATTTTCTCCAAAGACAATTTCTGAAGTTTGTCTACCAAACTTCTACTCATATAAACCTTCAGGACTAGAAAGGAAGTGTAAATCTTTTTGCAAGGGATGCTGACTGTTACTATAATCTTCCCTATGTTTTTATCCGTCTTTAAAGTTGTCAACAAAAACCAATGAAATACATTTTTTAGTACCAAAAAACAAAATTCTAATCTGTTTACAGGATGCTAATATTGGTCTAAACATCAATTTCCTTTGAACAGTATGTTCGGCTTTTTAACTAAAGCTATCCAGCAGTAGTAATTTAAGAATTCAGAGCTCCAAAATACGACAGATCTTGTCATATTCACCCTTCATTTCATAAAAATTCCGTAAGTTACTAGAAAGCAACAGATCCAGCTGTACTGGAACTATTATGTTACTATAAAGAATAAAACCATGCAAATCAATAACGAAGAAAAACATGGGCAATGGAGAATCACCTCGGGCCCCTTCTCTGAGGGCCTTGGCCACGCGGAGAGGGGTCTTTCTCAGACCTTCACGATTGAAATCTTCACCCAAACCCTGCAACAGGACTTTCACAGCTTCCTCAATGGCCAGAGTCTCAGGCTCCTCCTCAAAACCCAGCTCAACACAGCCCCCAAGATTCACTCCATTCCCCAGTTCCACAACATAATGCCCCTCATCTAAAGCGCCCATTGACAAACAAAACAAATCCCACCCTACAAACCAGCCAACCAACCAACGCAAATCACAGTTTCAAGATTCACGACAGCTCTGATGCTCTAAGATACCAAACCCACCAATGATTCAGCCTAAAGATTCAAACTTTTTGGCTTCCAAAAGGAAACAATGACAAAAGATTCAAAGTTCAAGGCAACCAAGATGAAAACAATAACCAAAACACAAATAAGTCCCACAAATCAAACAATTAAAACCAACTTTCCAAGAATTGCTACAAACACATAGAAAATGCTGCAGCCAGAACAAGAACGGGATAGAGAGACGAAGGGCTGTTATTAAGAGAAGAGGAAGAGGAAGAGGAAGAGGAAGAGGGTGAGGGATGTGCGTCTGTGCAAATTTTTGAAGTATATAAAAGGAGGGTTGCGTTTAAATTTGGAATGTGTGGAAGGACTCTCACTTTTTTGTTTTTTCCACTTTTCTCCCAAGAATTGCTTAGATTTGGCTAAGCGGACAGGGAGACCCAAATGAATGGTTGGTTTTTCATAATACATATATTTGATATATATTTATTGTGTAAGTGGGTTTATAAATGTTATATGTCATGTATATATATTTTATATAAATTTATTATTTAAATATTTTATTTTTTAATAAAATAAATATTTAATATTAATTCATCATTAAATATATTTTATATATTTAATATAGTATGAATCGTAAAAAAAATTAATAATATAATTGACCTTCTTCCATATATTAAAATTACTTCATTTTGTACTGTGGCCTCAAAGATACAAGTCCTCAAGATATAGATTATGCATTTATGTTTTGTACAACATGTATGGCCAATACAGCATGGTGGCGGTCAAGCTCCAACCAGGGTGGTTGGTGGCTCTTGATTTTTGGTAAGGATGACTTTCATTTACACTTACCAAACTTTCAAAAAGTTGCATGTAGCAGCCACAATTGTGCGAAACTGAGAACAAAAAGCCCATTGGATTAGACTTCTTTTTTATTTTTGAAATTTTTAGTTCAGATTTTATTTTAGTAACTTGTTGGGTTCCATGATTATGAACTATCTTTTCGTTAAAAACTAGCTAAGGTTGGTTAACGGATTTGGGCCTTGTGACCCCAAACCCGCGTCACACATTGGCCCATAAAACTAATAGTGAGATTTCAAATATGCTTTTTCAGGTCCGATGGACTCAAACCTATATTTTAATGAATTTGAACTTCATTTAATACTTCATTTCAAATCTCTCCTCTCTCCTTCTCTCACGCTCTCTTTGTCCCCTGATATATCACATGTCACATTTGGTGTATTGTTCACCAACTGATTAAATGATGGATAAGTATTCCATCCAAATATTAAGTGTATTATTCATCAGGTCTAGCATTTCAAATATAACCATACTCTATCTTTCATTTCTGTGTTACTAAAGTGCAAAATGTCGAACCTCCTTTCATAACTTGCATTAATTTGTGATCTGAATTTGTTTTGTGAATTCACTAGACCGCATTAGGTGTGATGTGTGTTGTGTGTTCTTTTCTATACATTATGTATTTTTTATTTTTTTTTTTCAATTTTTAGGTTTCTCTTCTATTTTTTCTCATGTCTTTTAAATTTTTAGAAAGTTTGAAGTCCATCATTGGTAATTTTGCATCAAATATTTTGTTGGTATTGTTTAGTAGTTCAAGTCGATGAGATAAATAAGATCAAAGAAGTAAGTACGAGAGAAAATAATAACTTGGTTTATGAACACTAGCCACAACATATTTATAGTTTTTTTGACATGACACGTTGAGGGAACTCTGACTAAGTAGGGCGAGCATGTCATGTGGTGGAAATTTCGAGTTTTGATCTAGTTTGGATCGGATTTGATCCAAGAAACTTTTGAGTAATAGGGTTAATTTTGTCCTTTCATATTTCAATATTAATATCCCTAGTTAGAAGCCGTGTTTAAAAAGGTATGGGAAGTTGGTTAAAACTACCTGTGATTGATTATCAAAATGAAAATATACAAACTATTAGAAGCAGCTAAATGACAAAGCATGATCAAGCAGTAAAAAAAAGCTGAAGTTTGATTTATATTATTTTCAATTTTCAATATTTTATTTAATTAAAATAAATCTTGAATATAAAAAATAAGAAAAATCATAAATTTATCTACAGGCTTGGGCAGAACATCTAGCAACTGAGCAAAGAGGAACAGTATTTTATACATCTTGTTTACTGATTGAAATTATTCAAATTATTGTAACTAGGCTTTTCATAGATGGCATTATTATGAACATATGGGAAACAGTAGATCTTATTAAAATAGGAATAAAATTCAAAATAAATCGTTATACAAATAAAAAACTTGGGAGATTTTGTTACATTACTATATTTTTTTATTTGAGTTATTTCATAAAATTGGAAAATTTTATTATTATGATTAATATGAGCATATGGGATATAGTAGATCAATAACTCTAGTTATTGATGCATTTCATCATGAAATTTTCTATACTTATTGATTTAAGAATTAGATAACAATTTTTCAAAGTTTTGTAGCACTATTTTCCTTTCTTTGGTAAAAAATGTGTAAGCATATGGTTTTGTATTCATTTTATTATCATTTGCAAAATATCCTGGTGTGTTTGATTTTAAATATGAATTATTTTTTAAAAAGTATTATAAAATTATTAAATTAAAAATAATCAAAATGTGGATGTAGGTTCAATGATAATGGTCAAAGAAAACTTTCAAGGGAGGTATTGGAAAATGATGAAGAAGAGATATAAATAGTTTTTTATGTTGAGATTTATAATTGACATTACTGGAGCTGGTTACCATGACAAATACTTGATATTGATTGATGACTTATCAATGAATGATGATGACGAAAGGGTTTATCGAAGATAAATTTGAATGAGATCTTTATGTCATGATCCCACGTGTTTAATGAAATTATGAATGAATAAGATGACATTTTATGTGACGTATTGCATGAAAGCGGAATGATTGCATAAAGAATGTGACGCTAAAGAAATTGTGGCACTTGGATTAATTTTTAGACTAGAAATGGACTTGTTTAAATTTTGTGTATGACCCCTTAGATTCACTTTAAACTAACCGTGGGTTCACAACTCTTATGACTTAGTTAAACAATTAATTATTTTGATTAATTAATCTAATTAAATAATTCTTTTAAAATTAACTCATTAATTCCAACAACCCACAAGACATGAGAAGTATCTAGCAATGCATCATGACTCCTAGTTTAAGGTGAATATGCGAATCTATTTCAATTACGAATACCATGCAAGTACGGTCCTTCCATCATCTAATTTTTCGATTGAGCCTAAGGCATGGATGTTGAGTCGAAATCCTATTAACTCAATAACTATATTTCCATTCGTATTAGTTTGACTCGATGATGAATAATTAAAAAATCCCACGTTTAATTTCTATTCAACCTTGGCCAAGAATTTTAGAGTCAAGTACAGTGGAATACATAGGAGATTCACCTATTCATCTAGATAGGTGACGAATCCTTTATTGGCCACTCATTAATCTTCATACATGAAAATGTTACACCCAAAATAAATCCCTTATGATTGTCATGCAATCGAAAAATATATCAAAGTACAACATGTCATGCACAAGGTTACCATGGTACCTCAAATCCAAAAACTAATTCTTGCACTATCGTAACGAGAAAATTTTCATTCGAGAATAGAATATTTTTAATTAGGAATTTTCAGATGGGGTTGTTCAGTGTACTTGTTCCCAACAAGCACCCGCATACATGCACTAGTGTCCTACACCAATACCTATAAAATGAGACATCCTCCTTTTGAACCTGCATCGTATGCGCAAGTCTCAACAGGATTAATGATGTCCTATCTCATTGGTCCTTAACTTGAAACGTTTTAAGATCACAACCTTAGAGACATTGATGAGTGGATTTTATATCCATTAATTGAGTACTATTTGCTTAACTTTTTGTTTAGTTTTTAAATATTTTGTTACTTTTTATGTATTTAGTTTGAAATATTGTAGGTAATAGTATAATGAGGAGAAGATGGAAAGAAACATAAAATTTGGTTTAAATTTAGAATAATCCACTTTTTAGTGCTATTGGGGCAGTGTTCGTATTTTAATCATAACGTTTTGCTCCAATATCATTTTGATTTATTTCTTGAATCATTGGAAATTCAAGAGATATATCTATAATGTTTATGTTTACCATGAAATTTAATTCTTTCTATTTCAATGAGAAAAATTGGGTTAAATAGTCTGCACTTGACTGAAAATTTATGGTATGACATATCTTGGTATTTCAGGCATAAATATTTTCAACGATTTCATATTGAGTTAATTCAAGTCCCTATCGAAAGCCAAGACACAGATGTACAGTTTATATGAGACACCAAAAGCCAATTTAATTTAGAAATGGGTGAAAAATCACTTGGAAGAGGATATAAGTGCAACAGAGATCGAACTTGGACAGCAAGAGCAGCGCCTAGGCGCTGCAATATCTGTCTAGGACAGAATGTGCAGTGCCTAGGCATCGAAAATCAGCGCCTAGATGCTGCCCTCACTTGACTGCAAAGTGATGCAGTGCTCAGGTACTGCAAATTAGCGCCTAGGCGCTGCCAACCGGGCAAGTAAGGGCAAATTGGTATTTTATGACCTCTTTAGGGCATGTCCCATCAAGTTTAAGTATTCCAAAAGCCTCCATATTAGATTTTTGGATAGAGATAGAGAGGGAAAAAGGGAGAGAAGAGAAAACAAGCCAAGAAAGAAGAGGGAAGAAGAAGAAGAAGATGAGAGAATTCTTCCAAGAGTTGAGAAGAAGGCATTTACAAGGGGAAGAAACTCATCCGACTTCCATGTTTTATTTTATTTTTCTATTTCTCTCATTAATTATGTTTATGAATATTGTTAGGTTGTCTTTCATTTTTATCATTACGAACTAATTTATTTTTCTAGGGTTGTGATGTAATCTAATTATGATATTTTGAATATTTTTATCAAGTCAATTTTTGATTTATCTATCAAGTTGAGTTTTCTACATTGTTCTTAATGCTTTCAATTATTTGGCCACTAATTGAATGATTTGCTAATCATATTGACCCGGGAGGTGATATATGTGTCTAGTTTTAGGTGTAGAAAATCATAAATTGCATGTGAGATAGGAATATACTTACATGGTTTGTGTAGTCATGTTTGAGACTCCATAAAACCTAATGAATTGTTGATTGTTATAATTCACATAGGAATATAGTGGGTTAGCAATTGATGATATTTTCATTAGACCTTGGGAGAGACTAGTAGATAATTTAGGGATTTTCGACTATCAATTGAAAAATAAATTGAGAATGATGAGATGAATTATTCAATTCGGACTAATGACGATGAAATCATAACCCTAGGCTTTTAATTATTGAATTTCATCATTAGTTGATTTCGATTATTTGTTTAGTCTAGTTAGATCTTGTTAGTAATCATAAACACAACATAGAATTTTGTTTATTCAAATAAAATTAGAGGTAACATAATTTCGGTACTTAATAAATCAACAATCCTCGTGAGAACGATAATTTACTCATCATTTTATTACTTGTATACGATAACGTGCACTTGCGCTCACGAATTTTCACAACAAGTTTTTGGCGCCGTTATCGGGGATTGTTTTGTTTTGTTAATATCGATACCAAGTATCTCTGATTTTAATTTGAATTTTTCTTATTTATCTTTTCTCTTATTTTTATTTTTCTTTCATTATTTGAGTGTGTCCTTATTTATAATCGCAGGTATTTTCTTGTGTGTGATAAATGAGCAAAAAGTGGTAGACAAGATGGCATATAATTCATACTATTGGTCAAATGAATATTACATGACAAATCAAGCTTCAACTCAAACCTTTGGGATTAATCGAGAAGATGTCATTAATGCATTGACTGCTCAAGTACGTGAATTATATGATGGTTTTCAAGCAAGAACACAATACCAAGAAAGAAATTAATTTGCACCACCACACGTCGAGCATGCTCAATATGGGTGGAATTACAACTACCTGCAAAATTATCCTTTCTCTAATACTTATCAAGGATGGCCAAATCATTTTAATAACTCATGGAGAAATGATAAGAATATGATGTGGCATACACCTAGTTACCCACCGTTAAAGATGAAGCGAAGTCTTGAAGAAGCATTAGCTCAATTCGAACGTACTACCGATCGAATCTTATTGCAAACTGAACCTAGTAATCCATCACCAGAGAGGATTTTTCTTGATGAAGCAATGGCTCGATTAGCAAACACTCATAGCTAATTCATGTTGGAAGCTACAAATTAATGTACAAAATCCATCATCACAACTTCAAAACTCGAACATCCAAAATTGTGAGATAGATAACATGTTTCCAACAAGACATCAAGACAATTTGCCTTACACAATTGAGGTAAATAGAGAGGGCGAAGAATATTGGGATGTTAGTTTGCCAAGTGATGAAGAGAGGGAAACTGTCTTGTGGATAAAACAACTCATGAAGGATGAACAAGAGGTATCGACACAAACACCTCTAGTGGAGAATAGAGAACACCAAGAAAATATTCAACCAAGCCCTTCTCAAGAGCTATCACGGGAAGTTTCTTATCCTCATCTTTTACAAAATAGCAGACCTATGTCAAATATTGTGGAGGATGACACGGGGTTCTCATTGCATAAGTATGAAGTGGATGATTATGAATTGGGAGATTTCTCATTAAGTTATATGTTGGAAAATGAAGGTCTACTTGAGGATGTTGATAAATCTATTATCCATATAGATTTCATCATCCTCGAAATTAAAAAAGATAAAAATATCTCTTTCACACAGGGAGAAATATTTTTGGTCATCGGGCATGCACTCAATAATATGAAAGAGGCATTTGATCCCATGCCTGATTATGCTCACTATGCTTATCTTTGGGGATTACCTCTAGAGTATACAAATGCATGGCATGATAAACACTTATTTTTGGATCCTGGTTGAGCAAGGAATAAGTCTGGCTGAAGACTATAAATCAAGCGCTTCTTGGGAGACAATCCAAATATTTTAAATTATCTTTTATTTTTATTATTTAGTTGTTCAATGTTAATTTTGTTATTTTATTTGATTTTTGTTTGTTTTCATTTCAGGATCCAACTTAAATTTGGGGGAGGATTTGTAAAATAAGAAGTGTTATGCCACCAACTGATGAATGCACATCCATCACTATTCTAGAAGAGGATGATGATCAAGTTGATGAGAACTAACACCATTTAGAGAAGTCTTCTATGCCTTATCTTGCTTTATTTAACATTGAGGACAATGTTAGTTCTAAGTTTGGGGATTGATGTATGTGTTTCATTTGATTTTATTTGTTTATAACTTTTGGAAATTGATGAATGTTGTGCTTATGTATGTGCTTGACTCTTGTGGTAATTTTTATCTTTCTTGTAATCCTTTGATATATTGAGCACATAGTATTGAACATTTGAATTTTCTGTTTACTTAGGAAAAGTTTATGTGAACTCGATATTATTTTTGCGATCTCCTATAATTCTAGAACTTATTTGATTGTCACTCGAGGCGAAATCCTGAGCTACATAACATTAGGGAAGTGATTTAGGCTATTTTTGGACTACTTGAGCCTTTCAAGCTACCCTGTTTATGATGCATAATCCCTAGTGTCCCCCAATTGAGTCTAATGAGCCATTTTTTTTGTCACCCTACAAATCAACCTCAACTAATATTTTCTTTTTATCTTATATATTATCCCACACTCAACTCATTGCTATTCTAGTAACATCATTTTGAGCATTGAAAGTGGTTTAAAAAAAAATGGCAAAAGAGAGGTGGTGATTTGTACAAAACTCCAGAAAAAAAAATATATCAAGAAATATGAGAAAAGAGTGCAACACCCGTTGTTTATAAAAACAAATAAGTTTGGGGTATAGCACTTAAAAAAAATATGAAAAAAAGAGAGTTTAACGAATAAAGTGGTGTGATAAATTAAAAAAAAAAAAGTTCATGAAGGTATGAGACGAAAATGTGGTGATGCTCATCAACAAGGTTCTAGAATAGTTGTGTGTTATGAGTAATTTGAGCTACTATATTATCTTTTATCCTACCATTACCTTAGTCACACATTACAAGCTTTCAAAGTCCTAATGATCCTTGGTGTTGTGTTAGTTTACATTAGTTGAAAGTGACGTGAAAAACAAGCCTATGGAATTATAAAATAAATAAATAAGAGATCAATAATTTTATTGTGAGTTTTCATAAACTAATCCGAGTAGTAAAAAGTTAAGTATAAGAGGCTACACACACACTCAAAGGATTTAAAGATGGATGAATTTGACACTTGAGTTGAAATCATGCATTTTGATGATATTTTGATATTTCCTTGAGTTATAAACTCACAACATTTTGTGAAACTCATTTGGCTAGTAGGTTTAATTATCACTTGTTATTTTACTTATTTTATTTTTTTCTTTTGCTCGAGGACTAGCAAAATATTAAGTTTGGGGGTATTTGATGAGTGAATTTTATACCCATTAATTGAGTACCATTTGCTTAACTTTTTGTTTAGTTTTTGAGTGTTTTGTTAATTTTTATGCATTTAGCTTGAAATATTGTAGGTAATAGCATAATGAAGAGAAAATGGAAAGAAACATAAAACTTGGTTTAAATTTAGAATAATCCACTTTTTAGTGCTATTGAGGCAGTATTCGTATTTCAATCATAACGTTTTGCTCCAATATCATTTTGACTTGTTTCTTGAATCATTGGAAATTCAAGAGATATATCTATAATGTTTATGTTTACCATAAAATCCAATTCTTTCTATTTCAATGAGAAAAATTGGGTTAAATAGTCTGTACTTGACTGAAAATTTATAGTATGACACATCTTGGTATTTAAGGTATAAATATTTCCATCGATTTCATATTGAGTTAATTCAAGTCCCTATCAAAAGCCAAGACACAGATGTATAATTCATATGAAGACATGGAAAGCCAATTTAACTTAGAAATGGGTGAAAAATCACTTGAAATAGGATATAAGTGCAGCAGAGATTGAACTTAGACAGCAAGAGCAGCGCCTAGGCGCTGCAATGTCTGTCTAGGACAGAATGTGCAGCACCTAGGCTCCGGAAATCAGCGCCTAGGTGCTGCCCTCACTGGACTGCAAAGTGATGCAGTGCCTAGGTGCTACAAATTGGCGCCTAGGCGCTGCCAACCGGGCAAGTAAGGGTAAATTGGTATTTTATGCCTTCTTTAGGCATCTCCCATCAAGTTTAAGTATTCCAAAAGCCTCCATATCAGATTTTTGGATAGGGATAGAGAGGGAAAGAGGGAGAGAAGAGAAAACAAGCCAAGAAAGAAGAGGGAAGAAAAAGAAGAAGAAGAAGAAGAGATAATTCTTCCAAGAGTTGAGAAGAAGACATTTACAAAGAGAAGAAACTCATCCGACTTTCATGTTTTATTTTATTTTTCTATTTCTCTCATTAATTATGTTTATGAATATTGTTAGGTTATCTTTCATTTTTATCATTATGAACTAATTTATTTTTCTAAGGTTGTGATGTAATCTAATTATGATATTTTGAATATTTTTATCAAGTCAATTTTTGATTTATTTAATCAAGTTGAGTTCTCTACATTGTTCTTAATGCTTTCAATTATTTGGCCACTAATTGAATGATTTGCTAATCATATTGACCCGGGAGGTGATATATGTGTCTAGTTTTAGGTGTAGAAAATCATAAATTGCATGTGAGATAGGAATATACTTACATGGTTTGTGTAGTCATGTTTGAGACTCCATAAAACCTAATGAATTGTTGATTGTTATAATTCACATAGGAATATAGTGGGTTAGCAATTGATGATATTTTCATTAGACCTTGGGAGAGACTAGTTGATAATTTAGGAATTTTCGACTATCACTTGAAAAATAATTAAGATTGATGAGATGAATTATTCAATTCGGATAAATGACAATAAAATCATAACCCTAGGCTTTTAGTTATTGAATTTCATCATTAGTTGATTTTGATTATTTGTTTAGTCTAGTCAGATTTTGTTAGTAATCATAAACATCAACATCGAATTTTGTTTATTCAAATAAAATTAGAGTTAATATAATTTCGGTACTTAATAAATCAACAATCCTCGTGAGAATGATAATTTACTCATCATTTTATTACTTGTATACGATAACGTGCACTTGCGTTCATAAATTTTCACAATAGGCATATTTCACGATCACCATCATATGTGCAACCATACCCCATAGCTATGTGTGATCTAAAGACTTTATCTAATTCTTATGATGAATTTAAGATAAAGATTGCCATTTAAAAGATATTAATATAAATAAGAATGATTTACAAGAGTGTGAGAACGACCAGAACAATTGACACATCGGGCACTACTCTAACAATCTCCCACTTGCCCTAAAGACAATTGCCCTCGTATTAAAGTCCATCTTCTGAATATGTCCTTCAAATACTTATGTAAAGGGTTAAAACAGTGGGTTTGCTATATTTTCTGCCAAGACAAATCTTTCCACGCTGATGTTGCCTCTACCAATGATTTTCATAACCATGGTATCGCTAATCTATTTTTGCTTGGATCCTTTGATGAGACATTGAGTTCTTTGCTTGTGCAATAGCTCCCATTGTTATCGCAGTATTCCAGTATTCAATCAACAATGGTTGGAACTACATTTAACATTTAGATTGAGTTCCTTATCCAAACAATCCATTTTTGCAGCATCGTATGCCCAGATATATTCAATCACGGTGGTGGAATCCACGGTTGTTACAAGCTTGGAACTTTTTCCAACTAATTGTCCCACAATTTAGGATGAACACGAATTTAGACATAGACTTCAAGTCATCTACTTTTGACTAAAAATTAGATGAAGCATCTAAGTTTTAGTTCTCCATAACCGAACTCTAAAAAGAAATCTTTAGTGCTTCATAAGTACTAAAGATCGTCTTTACGGCTTCTTATGCTTTTCACATCAAATTGATTGATATTTTGCTTGTAACACTCATAGCATTTCTGATATCAAATCATATACATAGATTTGCATATTTTATGCTTTCTTTCAAGGATGCATAAAACATGTGAGTCATTATTTCTCTTTCATTCAAAAGTCTTTGGGGACGAGGACTTCAAAAGAAAAATTCCATGACTCATAAATAAGAATCTCTCCTAAGATTCTTCCATGCTAAACCCTTTTAGCATCAATTCTATGTACTTGGATTTAGGATAGTCCAAGCGTCCTTTCAGATCTATCTCCATAAATCTCAATCCCCAATCCCTAGGATGCTTATCCCAAATCTCTCTTGGAGAACTTCGTAGATGACAAATCTCAATTGACTGCAACATTTCTACATCATCTCTATGAGTAAAATGTCATCAACATAAAATACAACAATCATCACCATACTCCCACTAACTCTCTTGTACACATATGGCTCATTCGCATTCCTAAGGAAATCAAACCATTTGATTGCTATAGAGAATCGAATGTTCCACATTCGGAAAATTTATTTTGAGTTCTTAATAGATCTCTAAAACTCGCAAACTTTTTGCTTGCATTTATTTGATATGAAGACCTCAAACCGCTTTACTTAAATCCCTTTCTCAATACCCCTATTGAGAAAAATGGTTTTCATATCCCTTTGCTATATCTAGTAGTCGTAATACGTAGATATAACTAGCATACTCTGAATAGACTTTAGCATCACGTCTGGTAAAAGGTATCCTCAATAGTCAACATCTTCACTATGAGCGTAATACTTTGCTACCAGTCGTGCCTTTATAGGTCACTAAGGGCTTAGTAAGTGGGTCTGCTACATTTTCTGCTAAGGTAACTCGATCCACAATGACGTCGCCTCTACCAATGATTTCTCTGATCAAGTGATATCGTCTCATTATGTGCTTGGATCTTTGATGAGATCTTGACTTTTTTGCTTGCGCAATAGCTCCATTATTATCACAGTAAATCATAACTGGATCAACAATGGATGGAATTACATCCAACCCTTGGATGAAATTTCTAATCTAAACAGCTTCTTTTGCTACATCTGATGCAGCAATATATTCAGCTTCGATGGTAGAGTCTGCAGTCGTCTCTTGCTTGGAACTCTTCCAACTGACCGCACCACCATTCAAGGTGAATATGTATCCGGACATGGACTTTGAGTCATCTATATCGGACTGAAAACTAGAGTCTGTATATCCCTCCAGTTTTAGTTCTCCATTGTCGTATATCAGAAAGATATCCTTAGTCCTTCTCAAGTATTTGAGGATTATCTTAATGGCTTTCCAGTATTCTTCTCCTGGATTGGACTGATATCTGCTCGTGACACTCAGAGCATGTGCTATATCAGGCTTTGTACATAACATTGCATACATTATGCTCCCTATTGCAGAAGCATAAGGTATGCGAGCTATCTTTTCTCTCTCTTCAGGTGTCTTAGGAGACATAACTTTAGAAAATGAAACCCTATGACTCATAGGCAGAAATCCTCTCTTGAATTCCTCCATGCTAAACCTTTTTAGCACTTTATCTATATACATGGACTGGGATAGTCTGATCATCCTTCTGTATCTATCTCTATAGATCTTTATCCCTAGGATAAAAGATGCATCTCCCAAGTCCTTCATGGAAAACTGATTAGATAATCAAGTCCTCGTTGACTGCAACATCCCTACATCATTCCCAATGAGTAAGATGTCATCAACATAGAGCACAACAAATGTAACTGCACTCCCACTAACCTTCTTATAGACACATGGTTTATCCGGGTTCTTATGAAAGTCAAACATTTTGATCGTTTCATCAAATCAGATGTTCCAACTCCTCGAAGCTTGTTTGAGTCCATAAATGGATTTATGGAGCTTGCAAACCTTTTGCTCGCTCCCGCTGGATATGAAGCCTTCTGACTGCTTCATATATATCTCTTCCTTAATGTTTCTATTAAGGAAAGCGATCTTCACATCCATTTGCCATATCTCATAGTCATAATATGCATATATGGCTAACAGTATCCGTATGGATTTAAGCATCGCTACTGGTGAAAAAGTTTCCTCATAATCAATTCCTTGCTTCTGAGTATAACCTTTTGCTACCAATCGTGCCTTATAGGTTGCTACCTCTCCATCTACTCCAAGCTTCCACTTGTAGACCCATTTGCAATCAATGGGAACAATTCCCTGTGGTGGGTCCACCAAAGCCCATACCTTGTTGGAGTACATAGAGTCCATTTTGGACTGCATAGCTTCTTGCCACTTTTTCGAGTCGGTTTCAGACATCGCCTCTCCATAGCTTCTTGGATCATTATCCAAGGAGAGTCCCTCTTCTTTGTTCTCTAACAACAAATTGTACCTCTTAGGTACCCTTGAGACCCTTTCGGATTTTCGAAAAGATTGTGCCTTAGAGGGTCCAGCATCAGCTGGTGTACCATTTACTGTGTCAGTTGGGGTGTTCTGTGGTTCTTAAACCTCTTCAAGTTCTACGACATTGTCACTTCCATCTGAAAGAAATTCTTCTTCAAGGAAGGTAACATTCCTCGAAACAAACACCCTTTGTTTCGTGGCATCATAGAAATAGTATCCAATAGACTCCTTTGGATACCCCACAAACTTGCATAAGCTGGATCTCATATCCAACTTATCTCCCACTAGCTGCTTCACATAAGTAGCACACCCCCATACCCTAAGGTATTTATAGGAAGGTGTCTTTCCATACCACATCTCATATGGTGTTTTGGGGACGGCTTTGGATGGCACCCTATTTAATAGGTGTGCCGCCGTTTCTAAGGCATAGCCCCAGAATGAAAGAGGTAATGAAGTGAAGCTCATCATAGATCTAACCATGTCCAACAAGGTTCGATTCCTGCATTCCGCATGAGTTGGGGAATAGCAGGAGGAGTCCACTGTGAGAGAATCCTATTCTCTTTTAGATAATCTAAAAATTATGTGCTTAAGTATTCACCTCCTCGATCAGATCGAAGAGTTTTTATACTTAATTCAGTTTGTTTCTCTACTTCAGTTCTGAATTTTTTGAACTTTTCAAATACTTCAAACTTGTACCTTAAAAAGTACACATAACCATACCTAGAGAAGTCATCGGTAAAGGTTAATAAGTAGTTATAGTTCCCACGGGCACTAACATTTAGTGGCCCATATACATCTGTATGGATCAAATCCAATAGATGCTTGGCTCGCTCCACTTGTCTAACAAATGGAGATTTGGTCATCTTTCCTTTGAGGCAGGATTCACAAGTTGGTAGTTCTTGCTCTCTCGTTAGATCAAGCAATTGTGCCAATTTGTTAATCCTTTTCTCAGAAATATGTCATAATCTTGCGTGCTACAGGCTCATTGAACTATGATTATTTAATTTTTTTTTATATTGTTGAATTGTGAAAATGGGGTTATGGGGAGTAATAGTATATAAACAATTCGTCAAAGAACCAGAATATATAAAATCAGTACGTTTGAAAATGGAACAATTTCCATTCTCAATGGTAAATCTAAAACCTTCTTTATCCAAAATTGGAATAGAGATAATGTTCTTAATAATATCCGGAACAAAAAGATAATTATTTAAAACTATTACATAACCATTCTCTAAAGCCAGATTAACGGTCCCTATAGCTAATGCAGCAACTCTTGCTCCATTTCCCATCCTAAGGACCGTCTCTCCTCCATCCAACTTGCTACTTCTTGCCATCATCTATAAATCATTGCAAATATGTGAGCCATAATCGGTATCTAATACCCAAGAAGTATTATTAACCGACAAGTTAACTTCAACAAAATATATACCTGAACTCTTCAGGCTTGCAAGATACTCCTTGCAATTCCTCTTCCAGTGCCCTGATTTGCCGCAGTAATGGCACTTGTCATTGGCTTGAGAAGAAACCTTTTTGACACCGCCCTTAGTTTTCAGCTTGTTGGGTTTAGAGGAACCCTTTCCTTTCTTCTTTCCTTTCTTGGGCTTTTTAGCCTTTGATCCAGAAGAAGATCCAACAAGCAGAACCGGCTTGTCCTTTTTCATGGTGGACTCAGCCGTCTTTAACGTGTTCACAAGCTCAGCGAGACTAGTCTCCATGTTGTGCATGTTAAAGTTGACAACAAAGGTGTCAAATGATAAAGGCAGAGACTGCAGCAGAAGGTCCGTATAGAGTTCGTTCTCCATAACGACTCCAAGGGATGCCAGCCTTTCAATAAGGGCTATCATCTTCAATCCATGATCATGGACTGAAGAGCCCTCAATCATACGATATCTGAAAAGCTCTTTTGAGATCTGATATCTCGTCTGCCGAGTTCTTTCACCATACAACTCTTGTAGGTGAATGAGGATCCCAAAGGTAGTATCTTGATCCTCATTCTGCCTCTGCAGCTCATTTGACATCGATGCCAGCATGTAGCATCGAGCCTGCAGATTGTCATCAACATGACGTAAATAACCTGCATAATCCTCTGAAGTAATATCCTCCGGTGGTACCGAAGGAGGCGCAGTGTCGAGGATATATGCCCTCTTCTCTGACTGAAGAACTATCTTCAGGTTTTTTGGCCAATCGACAAAATTAGGTCCAGTTAATTTATTTTGTTCAAGGATTGTTGCAAGTAGATTCTTTGCCATTTTAGTAGAATAATCTACAAAATATGCACAAAGCAGAAAATGAGTAAACTATGGGAAAAACATATTCATTTAATATAAGATCTTTAATACTAAATGTCTCCCACTATTTTCTTCGAATTCCATCACCCCTAATGGAATTTCGGAAAATCAAATTTCCTAGTGAGCTTGAGGTCCAATGAAAATATTTCACACCCCAATTTTATGAGCCCATGAAATATTTTTATCGGTAGTCAACTCTTTGACGATTGTATCACTATACAACCCTCAAGTTTGTTTTGCCTCACCTCTTCTCATATACCCCAATTTTATGAGCCCATATGGTACTAAGTGTCAAACAATACTCATCAAACTTTTGTGTAGATAGAGCATCAAGATGTCCCACGACTCATGGTCAACATAATGACGATTCCATCCCACGAGCATCTCTATGGTTGGTAGAGATCACAGCTTTCCAACACAAGACCATCCCACGACTCATGGTAAGGGATCAAGTGCGGTAGCGGTCGTCATGTCTCTATCTTTGATGGTAGGCATGGAACGATAGGTCCTACCTAACTTGTCCATTTTTGTTTGAAATCGAATTTTTAAAAAATTCTTTTACTTAATTTTAATAAATTAAGTGGGGTTTAATTTTATCCAACACCTCATCATAATTTAAATTATGTTGGTTATTTAATGCATGACATCATAATATCATTCCACAAGCATAAAAGCATTAAATAAAACCATAAGCATGCATCTAATACATACTTAAATAAATGGATGATCATGAACCAGTCCTATGCGGTCCATTTGAGCCAAAAATGGACCTAAGGTCAGTCTAAGGGTAATAAAATGGAATAGAACCTATTATATTACATAATTGCATTCCATACAATCATGGACCTTCTTTTTTATTCTCCTTCGTCTTCCAAAGAAAAAGAAAAACCTTACCATCTATTCTACTTTTTTTTACAGAAAATAAAATAACTTACATAAATGAAATAAGAGGCTCGCAGGCCCCATTTTAAAATCCAAAAATATTAAATAAAATCAATCATATTGGTCCAATGGCTCATGATCATTCCATACATGCTCATAATTAACATCATATGTAATTATCAAAATATGCAAATTTACCAAATTGTTAAACGCAATTTTTCTTTTAACTTGGTATAATTTTTAATTGCTTGAAAAACAATTTTTCTTTGAAAAACAATTTTTCTTTGAAAAACAATTTTTCAGAAATAATTAAAATTAACATTTAATTTTAATATTCCAAAAAATAAAAAAAAATGGATCCGGAACGACACGACGAGCATCCTACTCTAACAAGAATAATCGCAGTGTCTCTTTGACAATAGCATGGAGATGGACTAAATTCTTGATGTCTGATTCTTCTACCCATCTCTCTTTACCACCTTTAGTGTCGATCATTTCTTGGGCTAGATCCATGACATGCCCATTGTTTAGCAATAAGGATAAGACCCATGTCAAGAGAATAGTTGTGGTGTCTGAGCCTGCTAAGATGAGGTTCTAGAAGATGGAGAAGTTAAACTAGAGATCTGTTCTTTAGTTATAAAAAATTTACTTGGAACAAAGACTAGAAACAGAGAGCATTTCCTGAAAACTTGATAATTGAATCTATAATTGCTTTTGAAGATGCTATATATAAGTGGTTCTATACCCCTCCTAAGTCCTCCCCCCGTTAAAGATTTCTTGTGATGTTGCTAATTTTCACACTCTGTGCTTTATGTATGCACTTAGATTAAAACATCTTAAACTATACTACAACATGCTATTTTATGTCATTTGTAAAGTGATGCATCTTTGGTTAACATAGTGAGCCCATTTCCTTGATATGCCACTCGAGTTTATATATGCGTAAAGAATAGCAAACGTACCGTTACTGTCCCATGTTATGGATTCATGCTTACGGCCATCATTTGCATATTTGTTTATGTGGTATGGATTTGGCTTGTCCTAAATGTGCTCATTTGAGCTGAGTCCTAGTTGAGGGTTCAAGGCATATGAGGTCCTGTATGGCTTGGACTCAAATAATGAGTTGAGTTAAGGGCGTCGGTCCAGATATGTAGCTATTTAAGTATTGCCAGTTAAGGATGGACTGATCAGCTCATATGAAATGATAGAAGTTGGCCTGCTCTGCCTATGTCCGAGCTGGGCCAGCAAGTTAGCTAGAAGATTATCTTTATCTCGTTGATGTGGAGCTGAAATGCTCCGTCGGCTATAAGGATAAGATAACCAACTTGGGTGGACCGAGCAGGTCGGCTTAAGGTGGAGATGGTAGAGTGAAAAGGTTAGCAATGAAGAATCCCAGCGTGATTATATTATGGTGCTAGAAAAGGAAAGGGGATCATTCCTTATCTGATGTCCATAATTTTAGGAGATTTATCTTATCTCTACAGGACAATGGAGTCCTTCCTTAATTCTACCATTAGACTGTCAATCTAGACGTTGGATTCAGAGTTCTCGATTGGCGCCGAATTTTGAGCACATCATTTGTCATCAACTTCAGAGAGCATTACATGTATGAAATCTTTGAGGTCTTGCTCATTCTTTATCCCGCTCTTCCGGTTCCTTTGATATGTTCATCTATCCTGCATTCAGCAATACTGCTCAGTTCCTTTGAAACTCTCTTCATGGACTTGATATGCCCCCGGAAATACACCCATAGTCAAAACCAAGGTACTTACATACCAGCACTAGAAACGGGTTGTTTTGCAAAGACTCTGAAATGTTTGGTTTCATTTTCAAACTTCATTTTCATTCTCCTAAAATACATACAAACGTATATCACGTTCTCCAATATATTTTCCTCTTGATACATCATATTTTTCAATACATTCGGTCAAAGCACATTCTCCCAAAATATTTTTCGGAAAATACTCAAAACAAATCCAAACACATATGTTGTCAAGCATTCTTTAACAGCTTCCCAGCTGCTCACCACAAGTGCTCTGTGCAATCCGAGCTGAATGGTAAAGACGAGACCATATTTATCAACCAAAGCTCCTAAAGTTCTCTGTAATGGGATTTGGGCCCCTAGTAAATGAAGGTGGCCTATGACAGGCCAAGCACCTGATGATGGCCATGGGGGTAATCTACCAATTTCTTTTTGCTGCGACTGCTTCTTTTCAGCAGATTGTATAGCAGAGCTAACGGCCCGGAAACCGCAAGTAGATGTGAAAGGAAGTCATCTTGCAACAGTGAGCAAAGACTTTTGAAGTTGATCAATGTGAATACGTATTCCGATATGGTGCTGCATTACTAATTTAATGGAGAAAATGAAGTATAGCAAACTATAGACCAAAAATAGACAAGAAATTGATTGATGGGGCCTGTTTTGATAGTGATCACAGGTGGTGGATGGAACAAATTTTCTTCGTTGGACTTGATAACTAAGACAGTGCTTTCCAACGATGATGTTTTTTTTAGTATTATGCTTCTGTTCTTGTTTCATTGTGTTTGTTTTTTCGTTTTTGTTCTTTTTTTTTTTTTTTTTTAACCTGTGACTTGATTTCTTCCAGAGCTAGTCAGGTAATGCAAGAACTGCAAAATGTAAATTGTCAGAGCCATCTAAGGTGAAGACCTTGAAATATGATGGTAGCTGGTAAAGACAGGAGAATGGTGAGCTGAGTTAAATTGATAGTTTTTCTTGAGCATACAATGCCGTCGAAACTTTGTCAGGTTCTTTGTCAATTCTTTCTGCTTGAAATTGACACGCAAATGTCTTTCCACTAGAAGGCATGTTCACACTTGGAAACATAGGACGAGCGTAAAATAGTTGTTGCACAAAATTCCATTTATGGGCCCTTCCCATGGGGACTGGTCGTAGCACACTTAGGTTTTGTGTGGTTATGTTTTAAGTGAGAATTCTCATTTTCCGTGTTTGTATTGAAATTTTAATTTTATATTAATTTTCATGTGAAAAGTGAAATTATGTTTGGATAAATGAATAAAAAATAAAATTTTATATAGGTTTGGAAATGAGAATATGTTTGGTTGAGTAGTATTAAGTGAATTTTAAACAAGAAATTACGTGATAAAAAAAAAATTATGTTTGTTTGTGTGTTCTATAGTATCATTTTTACAATTTTGTATATATAATAATTTATAAAGTTGATAGCGGTGGGATCTACTTTAAATATTTAATTTAAATATAATAATTTATTATGGTGATTGGAAAAGTGGCGGATCATATAATTTGAAAATAGTTATATATTAATTAAATGATATTGATAGTGGTGGGATCTATTTTAAATATTTAATTTAAATACAATATTTTATTTATAAAAATTGTACATAGTTGAATATATTAAGCAGATACAATTTATGCCCCAAATAGATACGACAACCATCTAAAACGGCTATAGTTGTTACCAAGTACTCTAAACATCCTATGCTGGATTGAGACTCATATACAGTCTCTTGCACAAGTTTATTTACCTTAATTGTATACATATTTTTCCAACTAAAATAGATGATATAAATTGATCTAGAGATTTTCATAGAGTTCCCGGGGAAGCCGAGGAGTGAGGATGACTTCAAGAGGCTTCAACTTTGGGAGAGCAATGCCCAACCCTTCTCCCATGTCAACCGTCACTCCCATAGGCGTCGATATGTTGAACCCTTGGAGCAAACGAGCGAGTGTCAACTGAACTACTTGCAGTCCAAATGTCATTCCGGGGCACATCCTTCTCCCGGAGCTAAAGGGAATGTACTCAAAACACTGCCCTTTAAAATTCACATGATTGTCCTCGTTGAGAAATCTTTCTGGTCGAAACTCGTTAGGATTGGACCACATATTAGGATCCCGATGTAGCTTCCACAAGTTCACAATTAATCTCGTACCTTGTGGAACGTAATGACCACAAACGTAGCAATCTTGGATGGCCTCGCGGGGCCCTGATAGGGGACCTGGTGGATACAACCTTAGTGTTTCTTTGACAATGGCTTGTAGGTAATTGAGGTTCTTGATGTCGGATTCTTGGACCCATTTGTGTGGCCCTATGTTGGTCTCGAGTTCCTCTTGGGCAATTTTCAAGGCATGGCGATTGTTTAGTAATAAGGACAGTGCCCATGTTAGCGTCTCGGCCGTGCTTTCTGATCCTGTTAGGATCAGAATCTGAACACAAGGTACAAAGATATTAATTGAATGAATAGAAGGCATGCATAGAAGAGAGGGGGGGGGGGGGGGGGGGGGGGGTTGTTAGAGATTCACAAGGTAATTTTTTGCACATAACCTTAAAGAAATAATTTTTGTTTTTCGGTGGGGTTTGGAGATTAACAAGAAAATAATTTCTTGCCTAATTTTTGGAAGGAAATAAAGCATAGAATAATATTCATACACGTTTTATCTAAAGTCGGGATCGTACTTACAAAATAAGTATATATACATAACCTTTAAAAAAAAAAACATCATTTTTGGTGGATTTTGAGACTCACAAGTAATTCTTTGTTGCCTAATTTTGGAAAATAAATCAAAATAATTATACATGTTTTATCTAAGATGAGGGTCAAATGCACAAAGTAAAAGCTTCTCCAACCGTGCCAAAGAGACACATCTATGCTATGAGATGGTGCCAAAACCATTTGATACTTGCCCTTATCAAGATTCCATTGTTTTGAACGTAGTAAGAAGTACAATTATGAATGATTATGGGGTGGATTTGTTAAAATTTGAAATTTACCACATTAAAATTTTTAAGAATTCAGATCTAGATTCGTCCCAAATCTGTCGAGTTTGGATTAAACCCGCTAAATCTTTTAGATACGTTTTATAATTTAAAAATATGAAAAATATATTTTTGTATAATAATACCACTTTAAAATTTGCTGAACAATATATATTTTTAAAAAAACTACATAAGTATGTATAAATTAAAATAAAAATTAAATAAACGGGGCGGGTTAGGATGGGACGAGTTTGAAAATAAAAAATAAAAACCCACTTCAAACTCATTTATGACTTTACAAACTCATTCGAAGTGGGACAGGTCTGAGTTTCGACCCTAAGGACGAGTTGTGGATTCAATTTTGAACCCACCCTATTATCATCCTTTTGAAATTGAATTTTCAATTTCCTCTTTTGGGTACAAAAGATAAGGAACTAAGTGGATTCTATGAAATTGAGATAAGTATTTTAATGTTTTCAAATCTATTTAAAAACAGTTTTATGTAAAAATAAAAATAAAGTATAAATAATATATGAAATAATTCTAAAAATATAAAATAAATAGCTTGTAATGGGTCTGTGTGAGCTTAGACTTGGGTCAATCCTAGAGTGGGTCTGAGCTAAAACAAGCTGGTTCACGAGTTCATGTGGTTCAACAACTATTTTTAAATATATGTCTAAAATCATGCAAAAAATTTACTTTTTGAACTCTTAATCTAAAATTTCAAGTCAAAATGTTCAGAAAAAAACTTGAGGGATAATCTATAATAAAAATATTAGTGACTGATAGTTTCAATAGTTCACAAATCAAAGTGGAATTTTGATAATTTGGCTAAACCTTATGGTATGTAATTATCCCACTATATTTTGTGCTCTAATCCCTTTTTGCTGCACTTTTCTTTACCAAAATCTTAAATAATTAAGAAAAAAAAAAAAGAAAAGGAAAGTGTGATTCAATTTTACCTCAACTGAAAATTCAAAAGACTTTCAAGAAATCAAAATTTACTATAACATTCTTACTTGCATTGTCGCCTTGATAACATCTTCCCTCTTGTAACCATATACTGTTTCATTCTCCGGGATTGCTGACAGCATCACATCCATGAAATCAGCTTCGCCTTCATCAGTCTTACTTCCACTTTCCTTCCTCCTTTGAATCCTTTCCTGAACCCAATCCTCCAGCACTTTGTCTATTTCCTTAGCAGTCTGTTTCATGCCTTTGACATATCCTCCAATGTCCAACCATTCCAGGGATGGGATTGCATCAGACAAAACAAACACTCCACTAAGGTACAATGCTTTCTTTATAGCTTCTTTGAAGTGCCAATCTCTGTCAGCTCCATTGCTGGCAGATGGGAACCTCTTTCCAGCCAGCATCCTGATGATTATATTGAATGTCAAGTGTTCAACCCAAGTACTCAGGGCTATTACCTTGTTTGGATTATCATTAAAAGATTTTGCACTTAGTGAGTATAAGTCTCTGATGAAGTAGTCTACTTCAGAGGCTCGAACATGGCTGAGGTTGTCGAGCCGGCGGGCGGTGAGGAGCTCAAGGGTGACCATTTTCCGGACGTCGCGCCAATAGGGTCCGTAGGGAGCCAATGCAAACATTGCATTTTCGTAGCCTAAGTACTTCCCCACGGCCATGCTTGGTCGGGTGGCGAAAACTCTGTCGTTGGTGGTGAAGCAATCTTTTATTGCTTCCCAATTGCTCACGACCAGGCCTTGATGGCTCCCGAGGCGGAGGGAGAAAATTGGGCCGTGTTTATCGGCCATGGCTCCTAGGGTCCGAGCCACCGGGGCTTGGCCGCCGAGGAGGTGAAGATGGCCTATGAAGGGCCACGCACCCGGTGGCTCCGGCGCCATGGTTTCGTAAGTTCTTTTGTTGTTTGCTCTATATTTTTTTAAGTAATAGAGTGTGATTGTAACTTGAAACAATGCAAATACTATGATGGAAGGTAGAAAATCCATTTCGAAGAGAATTTAGTGGTGAAATGTTGATTGCAGAACAGGTTATTTATAATGCAATAATACGGAAAGACTTTATGGATATACGTCAAATGCATATGATTCGACGAATTAAACGCACTCTGTCATGGGTTGTCTTTAATTTTTATAGAAAAAGAGGCATCGTTGGCTAACAGTCGACCACGACTACTTCCACCAAAAACATAATATAACACACAACAAACCAATTGTTGGTTCATACTCACATTCGTAAGTATTTTCAAGGCATAGTGAAATAGAAAATGAGATGTGAATATGACGTAACAATTGATTCGTTGCGTGTTATACTGTGTTTTTGGCGAAAATAGTTGGTGCCTCTTTTTCTATACAAACTAAAGATGACCTGATAGATGGTATAATAATTTAAAAAATTGAGAAAAAAGTACTATTGCAAAGGCAACTCTATGATTAAGGTCTTGACAGTCCCATGTGTTGCACATCCAATGAGACAAATATTTTTGGTTGTGCAATGTCAATTATTATAGACTTAAAAATGAAAAGTTATAAGTTTAATTGGCCAAATTTAACTAATTAGACAATAAATATAATTGTTCAGAGTTATAGCTTGAATCAAATTGGCCAAATCTAACTAATTAGACGATAAGTGTAACTATCGAAAGTTATAATCCGAATTTAATTGATCAAATCTAACTAATAAGGTGATAAGTGTAATTGTCCAAAGTTATAATCCTAATTTAATTGGTCAAATTTAACTAAGTAGACAATAAGTGTAATTGTCCAAAGTTATAGGCCGAATTTAATTAGTTAGACGACAAGTATAATCATTTGTATCTTGCTATTGATCAATTTTATAAAGTGTGTTTGAGTTCAATCAAATTAAATTTAAATAAAAATTTTCTAGTAAAAATACTTGTTCCATGTAATGCTCTTTACTTGATTAAATTATTAGTACTCTCTGATAGAATACTTGTCTCCTCCAATAAATAAGTTGTTAGAAGGTCTACTAGAATGTCGGTAAAATTATATTTTTGGTCTAATAAATTGATTTATTTTTAATTTTGAACGTTTATATTCAATTTATAATTTTAGTCCATTATCTTTAGACTCAATAGCAATTTAAGTCATTTTAGCCACAAAATGTAAATATTGGATGGAAATTTCAAAATATAAAGATTTTTCTTAATTTTGAACTTCACCGCCAAAATATCTAAAAAAAATTGAATATTTTAACCTAAAAGAACTTAAATTGCTATTATGCTTAAAAAGTAATAGACCAATATTATTAATTAGATATATACAAACTTAAAATTGAAAATTAAAATTAAATATAATTTTACCATAAAATTTAATTGAAGATTTTACATTAGTATTCACATACGTAAATGAATTTATCGACAAGTATATCGCTTTCTATACAATCTACCACACAAAAATTCAAACTCACTGTCTCAGTCACTTGTCTATATGACACAAAATGTGTTTCACATACCACGTGAAACCGGAATGCGCCACTATTGATATACACAATTAGTCAACATTCATATTTCAACTACTCAAATTTTAATTTATATCTATTCTATAGACTCTAAGGCAATGTTTGGTCAGCATTTTGAGTAATCGGGAGAAGAATTTGGAATGAAAATAATGTATGATTCGTATTTTGGTGAAGATGATTCTAATATAGATGTCATTTCCTGTAAGGAGGTTTTGTTGATTAATGATGTCATATCAATTTTTTTTTAATTTTTATATATTTTATTTTTTGATGTAAGAAAAAAGAAGATATATATTTATAATAATATAAAATTAAAAAATATAATAATATTATTGCATACATGCACAAACTATGTTCCACCGGTTGTTTCTGAATATGCATACATATTTTTGGGAGGTTGTAATATAAACGCAATAAAAATTAAAAAAAATTAAATAAAAGATGCAATGACATTTATTGAATTACCCCCAATTTCACCGCGATTCTAACGACCGACGTTATTAATAATTTAATATATAAAATATAAATTTAATAACAATGTAATTCATTACCTTTTTATGATTCTTCTATTCAATGCAAGGCTTGAGGCAATCAATTGTCGGATTGTAGTAAATCTCTCACCAAGGAGTCCACGAATCTTACCTCTAAAAAAGTCAACACCTTAGACTAGAATAACCAAAAGTAAAGAACTTGCTAGTGTTTCGCATGAAAGGGGAGTGAACATTGATCTTTAATCAACCGGTGGAATCAAAGATTAAATATTTTTATATGATGGCTACAAAAATTAGATCAAACCTAATATTAGCTCCATATATTAATTTGGTTCCCCTAACAAACCAAATCCACATCATACCAAAATTCCCTATTCCTTCTATCTTTTATGGCTGAAAATATGGCTTCTAATTGACCATGAATTTTCGGCCCCTCTTTCCTCCAATACATTTAACTTATACCATAAATTCAATCCTGATATCTTATATCAATTTAAATAAGAAAAATTATTTTTCTTATTTAATTTAATTCTTGTAATATTCTAAGTGGACTGCTATTAACAAGTCATTTTTAAGTTGAGTTTGGACTTTAACAAACACATTAATTAATTAATTAATTAGTTCAAGTATTTAATAGATCCAATTAATTAATTAATTCACTCCAAATTAGATTTTCAATCTTATTGAATTTAATTAAATAATTTTATTATTTAATTGGATAATTAACTTAATTTATTTGGATTAATTTATTTTTTTATTAATTAATTGAATTAATCAATTATATCCAACTTTTTAGATTAATTTTAGAATAGAGATTATTCATTCCAAATTGTATGTTACCTTTTTGGTTCATTACTAAATTAGTATTGGACTTGCAATATTTGCAATTTATATATAACAATTATTTTGATTAATTAGTTTGTTTGAAATTAACTCTTTAAAACCAATAATATCAATATCCATGAAAATAGATAACAAATAATTATAGTAAACTAGTTTTAGATGAAATAACAAATAATTCTATTACAATTATAAATACCATACATATAAAATTTATATACATATATATAAAAATATATGTAAAATATATAATAAATTATACACCTAATATATATCACCAAATATAATATTTTTTAAATCAACTTATATGCACGTCTCGAATCATTTTTGATCACTCTTAAGATTCGCAAGGTCACAAAATCGTACCCCTCATTTGGTTTTAATGAGACTTTTCATATGTCGAGAGTTATTTTCGTATGTCCCCACTTTTGTCTTTAAAGGAAAATAGTTATGTTTGTATGGCTGTGATTTCTTTGTCCTTTAAGATTTTGTCATTTATCAGTTATATTTAATTATCCCTAGGATTGATTGACTACAGATCTACTTGCAACCACACATTTGTTGAGATATTCAATTCCATTTGAAAGTGATAAGCTAGTTTAATAAATTTTTAATTTTTAAATTAAGTCTAGCTCAAGTCAAAAGATAACTGCTCGTTTGTTTTTATTTTAAAATTTATTTTTATATTTTTATATTTTTAGGATTGAAAATATATTTACTAAATTTTTGTAGAAAAATAAAAATATGTATTGATTAGTTACAATTGTTTGGAAACTATATAAATTTAAAAATAAAAATATACTTGTTTTATACTGCTTTAGCATAAAAAATATGTAAAATATTAATAGATTTGAAAATGAGTTTGATAAATACTTGAGAGATATGATATATTAGTAAGTTTGGGAATGAATTTTGAAAATAAAAATAAATTGTATTTCTGATGAAAATAAGTAAAATAAATGTATTTTCAAAATTTCAATTAGTAAGAGTTGGAAAAATTCTTTTTGGAAATGAAACCATTGAAATTTAAGTGGAGTATAAGCGGATATAGTTTGTGCATGTTATAAATATCAATTTTGAAGTAGTATATATGTTGTAAATCAATTAATAAATATTAATTATTTGATTTTTTTTTAGAGAATATTTTATTTTGTAAAAATAAAATCAAACAATTAATACTGTTTTCCCTCAAAATTACATTTATTATATCCATAAGATATTTTCAAAACATCCTAATTAAAATTATACGTGTATATATGTATATATATATGCATTTCAGTTAATATATATCTTTATGTATTTATACATATCCAAATCATTACATTAATAAAAAATATGTTTATATTTTTCAAATTATTATATTAATGTGTATAATCTAATTTTTACATTAATATAAAAACTACATGTAACAATATAAAATGATAATGTAATATCGCTAACCAATAAAGTTTATCAAATATGATATTTACAATAAAAAAAGTCTCCCCGAAATAAAACAAAATACAACTTCCAAAAATACAACAAATCTACTATTTTTAAAATAAAACCAAATATACTACACACTTTCTAATACACTTCTCCATAATATATTTTCTCAAAAAAAAAAAATTCGAAAACACTCTAAAACAAAATTAAACATGGCCTAATAAATTTTAGTTATAAGCCTAAGTACTGCAATCATAATTGAATTAGAAGAACAATAAATAAAAAATTAAATTAAAAAAATATATTCTATTTAAAACTTTAAGTGTTTTTCAAATACTAGCAAAGTATATGAGCACGTTGAGTGTGAACGATCTATAAGTTTTTTTAAAAGATATTGATCCCATAAAGATGCCAATAAATATATAAAAACAAATATATTAATTAGAACTTGAATCTCTATATTAGAAGAATATGAATAGATGAAAATAAAAGGACAAGTAAATTGTACAATGAGGTATACATAAAATGTTTTAATCATTAAAATATATTTTTGCTAATATTTTTTAGGAATAGTTTTATTATTTTGTTCATGAGTGATGAGTGAGCTCGACAAAATGTCTACAAAGATATAAGTTTAATGTTTATTGAATGATTGTCTTATTAAGAAATTTAAATGATTAGAGATCATAAAATACATTTACTACTTATTATTCTCAACATGCTCTGTCACCTGAATTATTCTTCTCCCAAAATGGAATTTTTTTTTTCTAAATTGTTACCATCAAATTTAGACGTCAAAGTTGTTAAAAATAATAGATATTTAATATTTATTTTCTGTAACAATCTTAGTTAAAAATTAAATGAACTCATATTTATTTCTATATCTTTACTTGTCCCCACTCCCCCCGCCCCACCCCACCCCATCCCATCCCCCCTCCCCAAAAAATAAAAATTAGCATATTGTGTTATTGGCCTCTCTTGGTGTTTCTATTCACAATGTGGTGATTTTGAATTTCTAATTCAAGAATGGTGTTAGATAAAATAGTATTAGCTTAATTGTTTGACATCCAGTACAAAAAATAATAAACACAAAAGAAGTTTGAATTTTTTATTAGTTTATAATATATTTTAAATATCATTTGTTGTCATTTTCATTTCATCGTGAAAATTGTGGAGTGTTTCATCCACGCTTCACGTGGGAGGCATAAAAATGTTGGCGCCGCTTAAAGCACAATCAAAGCGTGATAACATTTTGTATTGAAAACAATGTTTTTAAAATTGAATCGTATCAATTGATTGGCAATTCAGTCCAACTAAAGATAAAAATTAGTAATATAATAAAATCAGTCAAATTGATTAGAATTATTTTTTTTAATTTATTAATTTTTATTTTTTTATTTTTTGGAATTTTAAACTATTGGCATGCATGAATAGAATTATATAGGAATTGAAATGAAAATGAACAGAATGATGATTGGAAAGGAATAATACAAGTATAATATTTTCCATGCTTAATTTGTACAAGGAATGAAGATAGAATGGAATCTTTATTCTTTACTTAATTTCAATTACATGATTGGTAATTAGAAATGATTAATAAGAATGAAATAAAATTATTTTGATAACTAAATTACCCTTCAATAAAAAATTTTTAGAATAAAATTATTATTTGATATATTATGCATAGTAAAAATTTTATGATTTTAGTTAGTATTAATATATATATATATAGACAAAATTCACATTGATATAAATATTTTTTTCATTAAAAAACCAACACCTAAAATTACTTTATATTTTTTTTTATTATTGACTCGATTGACATAAAAAGTTGAAGAAGATGATGTATACAAATAAAATATTTTTTTGTGTTGGTTCAATTTTAATAAGGATACAATGGGTTAAAGTAAAATTGAGACAGTTCCAAATGCACCTCGTTTGGGACATCTAAGCTATCGCCCAAGAAATAGCAAAGAACTAAAACAGTTGAAATAGTTAAGAGAGTCGATTCAAAGATTACATCATTACAAATGGATCTCGAAATGAATTTCAAGTTTTAGTTTTAAGACACGATCTCGATCCAAATCGGATCCCTTAAAATATTGTATATATTTTTTGTTTATTATGTATGTATTTATACGATGTATATATATATATATATTCATAAAAAAATATAAATATTATAAATTAAAATAATAATATAAAATTAATAAATAGTTAAACATATAAAAATAACAAGTGTATTTGAAATTTTTAATAAACATGTACATATAAGTCCAACAGTTAGTTATTTGTTGATAACATTATTGGTGCTATTATTTTTAAAAAATAGTTTTTAATATTTTTAAAATTAAAAATTAGGTCTAATGGGTCCAACCCACTAACTATCGGGTTTGGGGCGAGTTTGGGTTTGGGATCCATAAAAATCTTGAGAGATCAAGTTTGCCCGTTTGTCATTCCTAAATTTTATCAAATATTTTTTTTTAGTTTAAAATGATAATTTTGTCAAAAATAGATATAAGTTCATTTCTGGTTGCTTGGAAATGATTAAATTCATGATGGATGGAGAAAATTATTACCGATTCGATTATGAAAATACTGATTGGCAGGAGAAGATAATTATAAAATGATTTGAGATATTCTTTTTATGATAGTTTGTCTATACAAAAAAGATTAAAAAAATATAAAATATCTTAAGTGACTTATACTTTTATAATAATATAGAGGCTATGTGTGTGTATATATAACTATATATATGTATACGGATGTAGAATATAAATTGACACTATTTTTCTTTTTATAGAGGCTAGATATTCTTATCATTTTCTGCCATCACTCAATTTGATTGAAGTGTTACTTATTAGTTTGTGATATGATCATAATCAATTATGATGAGATCATAATTATGATTATGATGAAATTATAGTTAATTATGATTTAATTAGTTAGAATTGATTGATAACATGTTATTTTCTACAAGAATTAATTGAATTTATTAATTTACCTTTTATGAATTAATTACTTAGTTTATCTTGTACAAATTTGGTTAGATTGTATTGATAGGAAATTTGAAAAATTTATTTATAAAGATAAGTGAGATCTTTTCTGATATGGAAATGATATGACATATTGTATTCTATGCAATGCATCTAGATACTTTTGAAATGGAAATTCAAACTTAATTAATGTTGCATATAAACTCCAAAGATTGAAGAAGCAACACATGCCTTTGAAGAGAAGAAGTGCACTGCTTCAAACTTTGGAATTGCTCCTATTTTTATTCACTTTTCGGGAAAGAGAGTGAGCATTTATGGAGATAGGCGCAATTTTTCGGGATAAGAATTTAAAGATTTTTGGGAGAAAATCGGTTTGCCGTTTAAAAGGATTTCAGCATTGAATGGAATTCAACAGTATAAATTTAAAAGTCAAGGGAATCTCACTGAAACTTCACCAATTGATTTGTTCAAGAACAGCGTCATTAGTAAAGAGTGAATCTTTACATTTTGAATAAATCTCATTATCGTAACTGTAATTTGAATTAGTAAAGTATTAATTATAGGTGGCAGTATTGTGTATGTAAAGTATATTTGTAGTTAAAACAGGTAAAAATTTCGTATGTTATTTACTTTACTATCATTTACTTGTTGCAACAAATTGTACAATTATTACAATAATTGAATTTGATTAACAAATGATAATATCACGAAAATAGATCTACCAATTTGTGAGGATATTTGATACATAAGTCTTCAGTCACTTTTATTTTACGTGTTTTGAAAAAATATATTGAAAAATGTGTATATTTGGCGGAAGTGCAAGGAGAAAGATGAAACTAAACTTCTTTTATACACGGAAAATACTTTTTTTCCAAAGTTATCCATTTTGGTAAAGGGAAAGTAAATCTCTCATACACCCCTTTTTGATACAATAAAAATAAGATGAAAATGAAAGTTTTAGTGTTACACCATTTTCTTTTTAACCATAAAGTTGTGTCCTTCTTGGACATGGAGTGAATATATATATATATATATATATATATAGAGAGAGAGAGAGAGAGGCAGACAGAGGATTAATTTTGCTTTACCCCATTTACTTTTATTGAATATTATTTTATCTCCTATATTTTCAATTATCTCACTTTATTCTCTTGCATTATTGAAAAACTAACCAAATTATCCTTACCAATTTATTTATAGTAAAATTACTTTAAAATGTTCTAAGATTAATAAATATGCATTTATATTTTAATATTTTTTTAACTTAATTAATAACACTTGATATTAAATTTATTTTAAATTTTATTATCCTATAAATTTTTATAGCTATTTTTTATAAATATAGTTCCTATTAAATTTCTATATTATATGATATTTTTTATTAATTAATACATTTTATTTATAAATTTTTACATATATACCATATTTCTAAATTTTTAAATACATTAAATATTAGTAATAAATTTCTCATTGTTAATGGAATTATTAAAATTTTATAAAAACTATGTTAAATTCAAAAAATGTTACTTTTAGATATAATTTAGTACTATTAAATAAATTATAAATAGTCAAATTATTGTAATTTAATAGATACTATGTTCTTTTTAAAAAAATTATAGTCACTTTAGTATTTAATTTTATTATTATTAGTTGATTATAATGATTATTTAGAATTTAACATAGTTTCTATGAATTTATGATAATCCCTTTTAATAATAAAAAAATATTACTAATATTTTACGTATTTAGTAAGATAATATTTAAAAATATTTTATATATTTTTTAAATTTATATTGAGTAGAAAATTCATAAGTAAAGTGTATTACCTAATAACAAATATTCTACTATATACTAATTTAATAGAAACTATGTTAAATTAAAAAATAACTATTAAAATGTAAGTACAATAAAATTTTAAATAAACTTAATGTCAAGTATTAATTAATTAAATTAAAAAAATTATTAGAATATATATATATATAATCTATTAATTTTAGAATATTTTAAAATAACTTTACTATAAATAATAAGTGAGGGTAATTTGACAAATTGTTTTAGAGTACAAAGGGACAAAATGAGACCATGGGATTACAAGTGGTAAAGTAAGATAAAATTATAGTACAATAAAATAAAATGAGATAATTGAGAGTATAATAAGATGAAGTGAGATAATTAAAAATACAAGGGATAAAGTAAAATTAATCTTATATTTTTTTTAAAAAAGAAAAATAAATTTTATGTCTTTTGGACTTTATATGTTCGCTTTTCCATCTGACTTTGGATGGAAGAATAATTGGGCTTGGAAGGAGTTCTTTTTATTTCTCACAATCTCTAGCTATCGCTAACTAAACAAGTGAATTATTCTTATACATCTTTCACTTTTCACCTCGAACAAACATAGGATAAATTCATAACTATAATCCTTTTTTAAAGTGATTATTCACTCCAATAAAACATGATTTAGTGACAAGATTGTCACTAATGAAAATGCAATAACAAAATGTTGGAAACAATTTTATTATCGAATAAAAATAAATAATTTTGTTTGCCGATCAAATGGAGTGCAGTGGAAAGACGTGATATCAGACACTATAAAAATTTTCACAAAATTAATGCAGTTATATGAATATATAATTTTAATCAGTTTTACAAAATATAACAATTATATTCATGAAAGTTTTATAAAACATAACCTGATAGAAAAAGTCTATTTTTTTTAATGATGTTTTCAGAATTTTCAAGTCTTTCTCACTAAGTTTTAATCTAATTGAATTAGATACCAGAGTCTTTCAATTCAAGCCTCACTAATTATAACGAGTGGTATTCTTAACACTCAGTTACATTATATTGTATAATTTATCTTGTGATATTTTCAACTCATAAAATCATAAGATTAGCTTAAGAGAGGGGAAAAAAATATTCAGCAAGTATAAAAGAGAATTCTCAATCTTCTTCTAACTCTAATAGACATATACATTTATCTTATATGAAAGTTATCTTTAATGTTTATTTTGTAATTATCTAGAATTCATAATTCTTACTAATAATTATAAATATATAAAAAAAATCTCATATATTTTTATTACCCAATAATATTAGATATTACCGATAATTTTTGATATTTATAATTAACACCTAGTTTAGTAAATAATTTTGTATAATTACAAGTACGATTTAATTTATTGCGCAAAATTCATTTCAATGTTTATGAAGGTGGATTGGGGGCCTATGAACCTATAATTATAAGTTCCAATAAATTCAGATAATTAATTAAAAATTTTAATTAATTCATTCAATTTACTAATTTCAAGATTAATCCACTTAAAATTGAAACTGGACTCTTGTAATTATAGAACAACTTACTCTGATCAATACTGAGTAATCCATTGATATAATCATTATAAATGATTTCACTTTCTATAGACGTTTCATAATTAAAGTTAATTTTTTTATTAATCTCTTTATTTATCTCTTGTTCCTTATTTATTGTTAATTCACTAGTGATAGATTAATTTATAACCAAGTTATAAATTTGAGTGCTCTACTGTTCAGTTTCAAAATTAAATAATCAAAAGAACCATCTTGTTACTTTTCGTAGAAAGGTATAGATTTTGTATTGTAAGTTATATTCTCCGCTATCTATCTCAATATGATCCCAAAATATAAATATTTAGGAATACTAACT
>JAGSPU010000112.1:0-40603 GCA_019321725.1 Paulownia fortunei | reverse complement strand
CGATTAAAAGGATTGACTAGTATCCTTAAAACTATTTTCTAATCAAGATTTGGAGTAAATTTTGTCATTTAACCCAATTGATTGATTAAGATCAAGCTATCAAGAACAATAAAGATGCATTTTTTAAGTTTTTGAAATATTGATATGAAGAGATATCAAGAAACCAATTTTCTTTGAAAAACAAGAAAAACAATATTTTTCAAAAAACACTTTTCTTTTTCTATCTTTTCTCTTCTTTTTCTTGGAGAGAAAAATAGAAGACCAATAAAACAAGTTTTTCTAAAAAATTATGGAATTTTCGGCCCTTTCCCTATATATAGAGGCCTAAAATTTCACATCTCCAACACTTGGAAAGTTTGTCAATTTTGAATAACCTCAATGTGAGATCTTGATGTGATCTTAGATAGATTTCAAATTCTCTAACAGATCTTATTTTTTCCTCTATAATGTATGTGAACTTATTTAAAACTACATTAGTCATCAAAAAATTATCTACATGTATTTTTTATATTTATTTGAACTTTTCAAATAATATCAAGATAGATATATATTAAATATATATATATATAATAAATATCCAAGTAATTGATTTTTATCACATAAACATCGATCACTATTTATTTATTTATATAAATATATTAATTAAAATAAATTATATTTATTTTAATTATCATCTTCATATTCTAGTGAGCTTCTTAAGTGATCCACTTTAATTTTTGGGTTTGGATTTAAAAAGTCCATAAATCAATCTAACTGATTTAATCACATATTAATCGATCTAATTGATTAATTATAATTTACTCCAATTGGGCTTCCTAATCAAATTAGATCCAATTGAATAATTCAATTATTGAATTGAATAATTTAATTTAACCATTAAATTAAATAAAACTCTTAATTAATTAATCAATATTAATTACTTAATTTCCAACCATTGGAAATTTCCAAAATAGAAATGCCACTTTTCATAAAGATGTGTGACCCTCATAGGTTTACAACTAAGCTAGTAGTGGGCTTACAATATTTACAATATATGAATAATAATTATTCTGATTAATTAATCCAATTAATTAATCGACTTGGAATTAACTTCTTAATTCCAACAACCTCAATATCCATAAAAATACCTAGCAAGTAATCATGGCAAACCAATCTTAGGTGAAATAGCCAGTAAACATATTTCAGTTGCGAGTCCCATACATGTACGTTTCTTTCGACAACTATTCTTTTGATTGAATGTAGAGCATAGATTATATGTCGAAACCTTAAATGATTTAATAACTATGATCCCATTTCAAGTTCCAATAATTTCTGATGAATCAAAATTCATCATGTATTGGCTAAGATCTTTGAATCACTAACTATAAAAACTCATAAAATTCTCTTGTTAAAAAGACAAGTGTTGAATTTTATATTAGCCACTAACAAACCTCCATACACACTAGTGCAATACCCAACATACCCTCTTTGTAATTGTCAAGTAATCAAAAAATATATCAAAATACTGTAGGATGCACACAAGGCTACCATCGTACCTCAAGTTTGAGGACTAGCCATGTACTATCGCAACACAGAAATTCTTATTTCGACAGGCAAAGCCTCCAACTAAGAATTTCTTGTGGGCCATGTTCGGTGTACTTGTTCTCTAACAAGCACCCACATATATATACTTACGTCTCTACGCTAATGTCAATGGAATGTGACATCCTTGTCTTACAAGCATGCATCGTATGCACGAGTCTTATTGAATTATTTGATGTCCCGTATCAAAAAGCCCTCGACTTGGAACTTATCTAAGACCAAAGCCTTAGAGGCATGTTCCATGATCGCCATCATATGCACGATCATGCCCCGTACTTAAATTTGGTCTAAGGACTTTATCTAATATGCAGAAAGAAAAAATGCAAGACATAAGATAAATAAAGTGCATTTTTATTAATATGATTCCCAATAAGATTGTCTTTACAAATAAAAAATAAAAAAAAATACAATACACCCAATCTAACTAGAGCACTGGGCATCCTACTCTAACAATCTCCCACTTGCCCTAGCTCCAATTGCCCATGTTTCTAAGGCCCATCTTCTCGAGATGTTCGTCGAATATCTTATGTGCTAAGGGCTTACTAAGTGGGTCTGTTATATTTTATGTTGAGACAACTCGATCCACAATGATATCACCTCTAACAATGATCTCTCTGATCAAGTGATATCATCTCATTATGTGTTTGGGTCTTTGATGAGATCTTGGTTCCTTTGCTTGCGCGATGGCCCCATTGTTATCACAGTAAATCATAACTGGATCAACAATGGATGAAACTACACCCAACTCTTGAATGAAGTTTCTTATCCAAACAGCTTCTTTTGCTGCATCTGATGCATTAATATATTCAGCCTCGGTAGTAGAGTTTGTTGTTGTATCTTGCTTGGAACTTTTTCAACTAACCGCACCACCATACAGGGTGAATATGTATCCAGATGATGAACATTTAAAAGTGTATAATTAATTAGGACTTACATAATTATTTTTACTTTTAAATTATTATTAGAACTTCCAATTAAAATATTTTTGTGTTTTAAGAATAAAATGGAAAATCCACATAAAAAAATGAGATTAAAAAGTTTTATTTTCTTTTGTGTAGGTTTAAGAGAAACTAGCGTAACTTTTGATTTTGAAATAGTTTTGGGTTAATTATTTAAACTATGGATTGATAAGTCATTCATCTAAAAGTCTATATAGACTTTGGATCTCATACTAAATGTGTAAGGATCAAAGAAGTTAGATTACAAGTGGTTGTACAAAATGGATCACCAAAAATTCTGATCAGAGTTAAGCCCAGTCCTTACCTATTTTACCAATTGGGTCATATCTCTTAAACTAAAATTGATTTGGGCTGAATTTTGGATATGTTATACAAAAGAGCTATATAAACAAGTTTTATGAAGATAAGATGGTGATAAAATATATTAAAATGGTCAATAAACATGCTGCAATGCGCTGCTAATGTTGAAGGATGACTCTTGAACTTGATTCGGTAATTTGACCATATTTCCCTCATTCGATAGCCAAATTTGACAACTGGTATATGAAAATATATTAGAAAATAAAGATCTACAACTTTTATTCTTTATCCATCATCAACATCTGGGTGTATCCAACCTGAAAATTCAATTCAATTGGGTAGTTGAAAATTTAGAGGATTTGGTGTAATAACTTATCAACTCTTCACAACTAGCATATCACTTGATTGTTTAACTCATCCATTATATGTTTGGCCTCTAACATACTTCAAGCACTATAAATAGGCCATGTATTAAGCTTATAGGAGTAGGAGAGGGGGTAGAGGGTTTCTTTAGACTAAGTTTTCTAGTAGCAATAAGTTTTTTAGTAGTAATAGAAATGTATTCTCTTGTTTCTCTTCTATTTTTAGTCTTTTCTATTTTTATTATGTCTTTCTAAATTTTATTTTGTTGAGGAAAAAGGGTGAACCTCTTGATGGAGGAAGAGAAATGGTTATAAAGGTAGAAAATGTTTAAGTGTATTATATTATTATTTTAATTTTTGATCTAAATCTTACTTGTTTTATGGTGATTCTTGATTTATATATCATTAATGACACAATAAATAATTGGGTTCATTTAGCTAGACATTTGGTTTTACTACACCAACCACTAACGTGAAACCTTGATTTGTTGTAGACAAAGGTGTGCATAAATACTTGATTTCATAAACAAGTATTGACGTTAAAAGATAATTTGCAAATAGTAAGATAATATAATGATTACCTTATTACATGAGTTATTTGATAACATCTTCCCATTGGAACCTTCATTATGTATGGATTCCAATAGTGGTAATTAAAAGAGGTAAAAAGAATAAATAATCATTCATCTATCCAAAACTCAAGAGCGGATCCCTAATTCTCAGTACTTTTATTACTTTGATTTTTTTTAGTTATAACATACATTATTTTTTTAATATTTTAAATCAGATAAAACTTATTTTTTTATTTATAATCCTAAAATCTTCAAACAACTTTCCTATGGATCAACCTCGAATTCAAGAGAAATTTATTACTTGACACAACCTGCACTTAAGTTTGCAACCTTAAAGTTGTAGCAAGATTTTGGCACCATTGCTGGGGAAGACAAGGTAAGTATTCAGGTTTGTAAATATTGTGTCTTTATTTTCTTTATGATTATATGGTCATATGGTATCGTAGTCATAATTATTGGTGTTTAGTTAGAAATAATTCTAAAACTTTATTTGAAAATTTATTTGAGTCACATGCACACACTTCCACCATAGATGAAAATGAAAGTATTCAGGATGAAACTGAGAATCAATAGGTGCGTACCATGTATTATTACTTGCAACCTCCTTGAAATTCTTCTCTTTCTTATTTCATTTTTCCTCTCAATGCAAATAACTTTCGATTCCAGCCAGGTATGATCCCTTTACTTCCTAATTTCCATAGTTTAGACTTTGAAATCCCTTACTTGCATCTAAAAGAATTTGATGAAGTATGTGCCACTTTTGATGATCAAACTTGTACAAATGAGATTGTTAAGCTCAAATTATTTTTTTTTATTTAAAAAATGAAGCAAAAACTTGACTTAATCCTTTAAAACCTAGGTCAATTGGCACTTGGTAAAACATGCAAGCTGAATTTTTGAAAAAGTTATTTCCAACTCATAAAACTAATGGTTTGAAAAGACAAATCCAAAACTTCTCTCAAAATTCTAATGAAGTTTTCTTTTAATATTGGAAAAGATTTAAAGATTCGTTGAATTCATGTCTACATCTTGGTTTTGAAAAATGACACTTAATTAGTTTATTTTATGAAAGTTTAACTCCTGAAACAAAATAATTTGTTGAAATAATATGTAATAGCGAGTTTCTTGATAAAGAACCTGATGAAGCCTTAGAATATCCAGACCATTTGGCAGAAAACTTTCAATTATGGCATACTGTTAATTTTTTCGAAAGTTTTATTAGATCTAATCTTGCTAATAGTAATAATGGAAAATATTACCTTAGTCAAGAAGATAATCTAAATGCTAGGATGCTAGTTTAACAAAAAAAGTTGAAGCCATGGAACTTAAAAAATAAAAAAAATCAAATATGTGCAAGAGGAAGAAGTTTGTAGCAATTGTGAACTTATGGGGTACTCCACAATGAATGTCCAAACATTCTAGTACAAGCAAATTTCATGAACACATTAAAAAAGTCTTTTCATTCTCCATATTCTGAAACTTACAATCCACAATGGAGAAATCATCCCAATTTTAGTTGGTGAGATGATATCCATGCACAACCGCTATATTCACAAAAGCCACCAAAGTTTCATTCTTATCTATCTCCACATACAAAACCCCTTGAGGAGACTTTGCAAGCATTTTTGAATGAACAAACAAATATCAATAATCACACTTCACAAGCCATCAATGATATCAAAAATACATTTTCAACATTAATCGCCTCTTTGTGCACTCAGGAAAAAGTTAAGTTTCCAGCTCAACTTCAACCTAATCCTTCCACTCAATGTCATGTTTCTTCTTCAGGTGAAAATTCAACCAAGCAGGGTAATTCGGTCACAACTCTTTGGAATGGAAAAGTTATTGATAAGACTATTCATTCCAAGGAGAAAGTTTCTAATCCACCATCAGAAATAAAGAATGGAAATAGTCTTGACGATGAAGGTAAGTTTAATGAAGGTAAGTTTGAAAATGATGAAATACTCACCTCTAACTTCTTTTCCTCAAAGACTGCAACCAACTCAGAAATTGAACTCAAAATTTGAAATTTTTGAACTTTTTCAACTAGTCAAGATTAATATTCCATTGTTAGATGCAATCAAACAAGTTCCTTCTTATGCCAAATTTTTGAAAAATTTGTGTCAATCAAAAGAAAATATCATGTACAAAAGAAGGCATTTTTAATTGAAAGTCTTAGTTCAATTCTTCAACAATTCACTCCACCCAAGTACAAAGATCCAGGTTGTCCAACCATTTCAAGTACCATACAAAATACTAGAATAGAGTCTGCTTTACTTGATCTTGGTGCTAGTGTAAATCTTCTACCTTTCTTAGTTTATGAATTGGAAAAACTTAAAACAACTTCTGTTGTACTCCAACTAGCTGACCATTTGATTAAAGTTTCAAAGAAAGTAGCAGAAGATGTGTTGGTATAAATTGATAAGTTTTACTTTTTAGTGGATTTCATTATTTTGGACACAGAGTCTGTTGCACATATATACACTGACACAAATTCCAATCATTTTGGGTCGTCCTTTTCTTGCAACTTCAAATGCTTTGATTAATTGTAGGAATGATATTTTGAAGTTATCTTTTGGAAATATGACTTTGGAACTAAATGTATTTAATATTTGTAAGCAACCTGTAGAAGATGTCGAAGTACATAAAGTGGATTCAATCGAGGAACTTGTTCATGAATATTTTATTACCACTAACCCTTCAGATTCTTTGGAGACTTGTTTTGAAAGTGAAAGTATTTGTTAAAAGACACACTTTAATAATCTCTTTAAATTTTTGTAGGTACAAGAAAAATATTTTTGGAAGCCAAGGTTTGAAGAACTTTCATTATCAACAGTATAATCTGTTCCATCAAGTGTTAAAGCTCCCGTGATTGATTTGAAACCTTTGTCATTTGATTTGAAATACTCTTTCTTGGGTGAGAATGAGACTTTTCTAGTAATAATTTCTTTCAAACTTGATTCATCCAAGGAAGGAAATTGATCGAAACTCTGAAAATGGATAAGAATACTTTAGGATGGACCATTGCTAACATTAAAGGTATTAGTCCTTTAATTTGCACACATAATATATATCTAGAGAAAAATGCTAAACCTTCTAGAGAGATGCAACGAAGGTTAATCCAAATATGAAAAAAGTAGTGAGAAATGAAGCCATTAAACTCTTAGATAATGAAATCATTTATCCTATTTCTGACAGCAAATGGGTGAGGCCTACTCAAGTTGTACCTAAGAAATCTGGAGTTACTGTAGTCAAGAATGAGAATGATGAATTAATTCCAACTAGGATTGTTACTAGTTAACGAATGTGCATTGACTATAGAAAACTCAATTCAGTTACTAGAAAAGATCATTTTCCACTACTCTTCATGGATCAAATTTTAGAAAGAGTTGTGGGACATGAAGTTTACTACTTCTTAGATGGATATTGTGGGTATAATCGAATTGCAATTGCAATTGAAGATTAAGAGAAAACAACTTTTACATGTCTTTTTGGTACATTTGCATATCGAAGGATTCTTTTTGGATTATGTAATGTGCCAGCTACATTCAAGTGATGCATACTTAGTATTTTTAGTGACATGGTTGCATGTTTTCTTAAAGTCTTCACAGATAATTTTTCTATTTTTGGTAATTTATTTAACAATTGCTTGTCTAATTTAGAAAAGATTTTGATCAGGTGTAACGAAAAGAACCTTGTACTCAATTGGAAAAAATGTCATTTCATGGAAACAACTGGTATTGTTCTTGGACATATTATTTTGTCAAAAGGTATTGAAGTAGACAAATCTAAAATTAAGTTAATTGCCAATTTTCCAATACCAAAGTCTATGAAGGAGGTAAGATCATTTTTAGGACATGTTGGTTTTTATAAAAGATTTATCAAAGATTTTAGTATAATATCTAAACCTTTGTGTAATCTTCTAACAAAATACATTATTTTTAAATGGACTGAAAATTGTGAAAATGCTTTTGCTAAGCTTAAAAGCATGCTTACGTCTACTCCAATCATGCAACCTCCAGATTGGACTTTACCTTTTGAAATAATGTGTAATGTAATGTAATATATATTGTTGGAGCTGTCTTAGTACAAAGAAAAGATAAGAAACTATATGTTATTTACTATGCAAATAAAACTTTAAATAGTGTTCAACTGAATTATTCAACAACTGAAAAATAATTACTTGTTATAGTTTTTGCATTGGAAATATTTAAATCTTATCTTGTTGGCTCGCCAGTTGTTGTTTTCAATGATCATACAACTTTGAAATATATTTTGTCAAAAAAAGATGCCACACCTAAACTGATTAGGTGGATTCTCTTACTCCAATAATTTAACATTATGATTCGAGATAAGAAAAGAATATAGAATGTGGTGGCTGATCATTTGTTGAGACTTGTTTGTGATGACTCATTTCAAACCACACCCATTAATAACACTTTTTCTAATGAACAACTATTTAATATTTCTTTTTACCTTGGTTTGCTGACATTATTAATTTTCTTGTGACATAAAAGATACCATTGCATTGGAACTCCCAAGATAAAAAAGTTTTTGATTGAGGTGAGAAACTTTTATTAGGATGATTCATACCTATTCAAATATTGTCCTGATCAAATCTTTCGAAGATGCGTGCCTGACAATGAGATAAGTAATATTGTTAAATTTTGTCATTAAGAAGCATGTGGTGATCAATTTTTAGCAAAAAACCACTGCAAAGATTTTGTAATGTGGATTTTATTGACCAACTCTTTTCAAAGACACTTACACTTTCTGCAAAAGTTGTAAAAATTATCAAAGTTAGGGTCCATTTCAAAGCGAAACATGATGCCCTACACCTTATCCTAGTGATTGAAATCTTTGACTGTTGGGGTATTGATTTCATAGGACTATTTCCATTATTATTTGATTTTATTTATATATTGGTTGTCATAGATTATGTCTTAAAATGGATCGAGACAATTCCCTGTCGAAATAATGATCACAAAATAGTGATAAATTTTTTGAAAGAAAATATTTTAAGTCGATTTGGAATTCCTCGATTTATATTAGTGATGGAGAAAAATATTTTTGTAACAAAGTTTTTGAAACTTTAATGAGGAAATATGGAATCATATATCAAGTTGCAACCCCTTATCACCCTCAAACAAATGGACAAGTTGAACTGGCAAATAGAGAGATAAAACAAATTTTGAAAAAGATAGTTAACTCAAATCGTAAAGATTGGTTTCTTAGACTTACCGATACACTTTGAGCATATAGAAATGCTTTCAAAACATCATTAGACATGTCTCCTTCTAGGATAGTTTATGGAAAATCTTGTCATTTACCTGTTGAACTTGAACATAGAGCTTATTGGGCAATCAAAATGTTTAACTCCAACCTTGATGAAGCTTCAAAATTGAACAAATTGCAAATCAATGAACTTCACGAATTGATAAATGATGCATATGAGAATTTTAAAATTCATAAAGCAAGAATCAAAGATTTTCATGATAATAAAATTTTAAGAAAAATATTTGAGGTTGGTAAAAAGGTTTTGCTTTATAATTCTCGATTGCATTTGTTTCCTAGAAAATTGAGATCAAGGTAGAGTGGTCCTTTTGTTGTAAAAAAGATATATCCTTATGGGGTGGTTGACATTGAGAATCCTAGAATGGTAACGTTTTCAAAGTAAATGGACAAAGACTCAAACCATTTCTAGAAAATCAATTTTTACAAGAGGAAATTATTTTTCTTTCTAATCCTTGTTATGATTAGTGTGTGTATATACTTATTTTCTCTAACTTTATTCATTTTGTAGGCTTTCTTTCTTTTATTTTTTTTCTTTTCCCAGTTAAGTGACGAATAATAGTACTCCATGGCTATTAAAGCATGTTTTCATTTGTTTAAAGTGTTTACTTTTTAATATTCACATATCTTTTGTGAATAAGTGGAGAGTTTGAGAAAACAAACATTCTGAACTTTAATTGATCATTTGAATTAGTTTCGTTGTAATTTGAAATGTTTAATTATGTGTACCTTGCATGTGGAGAAATGAATTGGGTAAACCTGTATAGTTATCTATTTCTATTGAAATATTTTGCTTTGTAACAAGTGATGTGAGTATAATTATAAATCTTTCTTTTGATCTTATTTTATCATGCAAGTCATGTTTTATAAAAAAAATAAAAAAAATAGAAAATATTATTACAAAAAAAATATATAAAAAAAATATAAAAAAATAAAACAAAACAAAAAAAAATTCACCATTTCATTTCTAGATTAACTAATGAAACTTCAAAGCATATTTTGGTAAGACAGACTGGGTATTTCAAATTTTGTGACTATTATCTTATGCTCAATTTTAGTTTGAATACTTGTCCTAAATCATTTAAGCCATTTCCCTAAGTATTTTAACTGTTTTCCACTCTATGAGTGAACATCTTACTGTTGCGAAAATTCGTAAACGCAAGTGCACGTTATCGTATACAAGTAATAAAGTGATGAATAAATTATTATTCCCACAATGATTGTTGAATTATTAAGTACCGAAATTATGTTAACTTTAATTTTATTTGAATAAACGAAAATGGGTGATTATGATTACAAACTAAGTCTACCTACACTAACTAATGATCAAAATCAACTAATGATGAAATTCAAAAACTCAAAAGCCTAGGGTTATGATTTTACCATAATTAATCTGAATTGAATAATTCATCTCATCAATCTCAATTTAATTCTCAAGTGATAGTCGAGAATCCCTAAATTATCCACTAGCCTCTCTCAAGGTCTAATGAAGATATTATCAATTGCTAACCCACTATATTCCTATGTAAATTACAACAATCAACAATTTATTAGGTTCTATGGATCTCTAACAAGACTAAACAAACCATACAAGTATATTCCTATCTTACATGCAATTTATGTTTTCTACACATAGAACTAGACACATATATCACCTCCCGGGTCAATATGATTAGCAAATCATTCAATTAATGGCCAATTAATTGAAAGCATTAAGAACAATGTAGAAAATTCAACTTAAAAATTAAATCAAGAATTAAATTGATAAAAATATTCAAAACATCATATTTAGATTACATCACAACCCTAGAAAAATAAATTAGTTCATGACAGTAAAAATAAAAGATAACTCAACAATATCCATGAACATAATTAATGAGAAAAAAAGGAAAATGAAATAAAACTTGGAAGATAATGAGTTTCTTCCCTTGTAGATGTCTTCTTCACAAACCATGGAAGAATTCTCTCTTCCTCTTCTTCTTCTTCTTCCTTCTTCTTTTTTGGCTTGTTTTCTCTTCTCTCCTTCTCTCCCTCTCTAAAATTATGAAATGGAAGCTTTTGGAATACTTAAATTTGATGGGAGATGCCCTAAAGAGGCAATTTGCCCTTACTTGCCCGGTTGGCAGCGCCTAGGCGCCAATTTGCACCACCTAGGCGCTGCAGCATGCTGCAGTCCAGTGAGGGCAGCACCTAGGTGCTGATTGACAGTGCCTAGGTGCTGCACATTCTGTCCTAGTTCTGTGATTGACAACGCCTAAGCGCTGCTCTTGCTGTCTAAGTTCGATCTCTGCTGTGCTTGTATCCTCTTTCAACTATTTTTTCACTTATTTCTAGGCTAAATTGGCTTTTAGTGTCTTCATATGAATTTTAACTCTGTGTCTTGGCTTTCGATAGACACTTGAATAAATGCAATATGAAATCAGTGGAAAGATTTATGCCTGAAATACCAAGATGTGTCATACCAGAAATTTTCAGTCAAGTGCAGACTATTTAACCCATTGTTTCACATTGAAATAGAAAGAACTGGATTTCATGGTAAACATAAAAATTATAGATATATCTCTTTTCTTTCCAATGATTCAAGAAACAAGTCAAAATGATATTGGAGCAAAACGTTATGATTGAAATACGAACACTGCCCCAATAGCACCAAAAAGCGGATTATTCTAAATTTAAACCAAGTTTTATGTTTCTTTTCATTTTATTCTCATTTTTCCATCACCTAAAATATATCAAACTAAATGCATAAAAAGTAACAAAACACTCGAAAACTAATAAAAAATTTAAGCAAATGGTACTCAATTAAGGGGTATAAAATCCACTCATCAAATACCCCCAAACTTAATATTTCGCTAGTCCTGAAGCAAAAGAAAGAAATAAAATAAGTAAAATAACAAGTGATAATTAAACCTACTAACCAAGTGAGTTTCAAAAAATGTTGTGAGTTTATAACTCAAGGAAATATCAAAATATCATCAAAATGTATGATTTCAACTCAAGTGCCAAATTCACCCATCTTTAAATCCTTTGAGTGTGTGTGTGTAGCCTCTTACACTTAAATTTTTGCTACTCGGATTGGTTTATGCAAACTCACAACAAAATTATTGATCTCTTATTTATGTGTTTTAGAATTCCATAGGCTTGTTTTTCATGTCACTCTCCACTAATGTAGACTAACACAACATCAAGGATTATTAGGACTTTGAAAGCTTGTAATGTGTGGCTAAGGTAATGGTGGGATAAAAGACAATATAGTAGCTCAAATTACTCATAGCACACACTTATTCTAGAACCTTGTTGATGAGCACCACCATATTTTCGTCTCACACCTTCACGAACCTTTCTTCTTTTGATTTGTCACACCACTTTGTTCGTTAAACTCCCATTTTTTCACATATTCTCTTTTTTTTGATGTGCTACACCTCCGAACTTATTTGTTTTTATAAACAATGGGTGTTGCACTCTTTTCTCATATTTCTTGACACAATATTTTTTTTTCGGGAGTTTTGTACAAATCGCCACCTCTCTTTGTTTTTTTTTTAAACCACTTTCAATGCTCAAAATGATGTTACTAGAATAACAATGAGTTGAGTGTGGGGTAATATGTAAGATAAAAAATATATATTTCAATTCTTTAGTTGAGGTTGATTTGTAGGGTGACAAATAAATGACTCAATATGCTCAATAGGGGACACTAGGGATTATGCATCATAAACAGGGTGGCTTGAAAGGCTCAAACGGTAAAAAAAAAGTCCTAAATCACTTCCCTGATTTATGTAGCCTAGAATTTCGCCTCGAGTGACAATCAAACAAGTCTTAGAATTATATGAGATCGCAAAAAAAAGTGTCGAGTTCACATAAGCTTTTTCTAAGCATGAAGAAAATCCAAATGTTCAAGACTATGTGCTCAATATGTCAAAGGATTACAAGAAAGATAAAAATTCCACAAGAGTTAAGCACATACATAAGCACAACATTCATTAATTTCCAAAAGGTATAAACAAACAAAATTAAATGAAACACATACATCCACCCCCAAACTTAGAACTAACATTGTCCTCAATGTTAAATAAAGCAAGATAAGGTACTCAATTAAGGGGTATAAAATCCACTCATCACTTACCAACTTAAATGACAAACACTTACCTATGATGATATGGGGTTGCAACTTTTTCATTATTGATTTTGAAGTTATATGTATCTTGGTCTGTGTAATAAAAGGTTGGCTTAGTGCATATACGCATATCTTTTGAAATTTTTAAAAATAATTCGATAGCATCTGTGATCTCTGACAAATGATGTTTGTGATTGTTAGACTATTTTAAAGGTTTCTTTAAATTCTGATCATCGTGCCATGTTCCTTTTTATTTGTATTGCAGTTCATTACACTATAATTACTATGGACTAGTAATAAGCTGGTTGGGAGGTATGATGAACATTTAAAAGTGTACAATTAATTATGATTTATATAATTATTTTTACTTTGAAATTGTTATTAGAACTCTCAATTAAAGGATTTTTGTATTTTATAAATAAAATGGGAAATCAATATAAAAAAAATAAAATTAAAAAGTTTTATCTTCTTTTGTGTAGGTTTTAGAGAAACTCGCATAACTTTTGATTGCAAAATAATTTTGGGTTAATTCTTGAGGCTATGGAATGATAAGTCATGTCTACAAGTTCATACAGACTTTGAATTCCATACTAAATGTGTAAGGATCAAAGAAGTTAGATTACAAGTGGCTATACAAAATGGATCACCAAAAATTCGGTTTAGAGTTAAAGTCCATTCCTGATCTATTTTACCAATTAGGTCATATCTCTTAAATCAAAATTGATTTTGGACTAAAATTTGTATATTTTATACATAAAATGTAGATAAAGAAGTTTACTAAAGAGAAGATGGTGAGAAAATATGTCAAAATGATCAATAAATATGCTTCAACGCGATGCTGATGTTGAAGGATAACTCTTGAACATGATCTAGTAATTTGACCATATCTCTCTCATCCGATAGCCAAATTTGACAAATGACATATGAAAAATATAACACCAAAAGATATGCAACTTTTATTCTTCACTTATCATCAAAATCGGAATGTATCCAGCCTAAAATTCAATTAAATTGGGTAGGTGAAAATTTAGAGGATTTTTGTGTAACAACTTAACAACTCTTGACAACTAGCATATCACCTGATTGTTGAACTCCTCGATTATATGTTTGGCCTCTAGCTTACTCCAAGCACTATAAATAGACCATGTATTAAACTTGTAAGAGTGGGGTAGGGTGGGGTGTAGAGGGTTTCTTTATGCTAAGTTTTCTAGTAGTAATAGAAATGTATTCTATAGTTTTTCTTCTATTTTTAGTCTTTCTACTTTCATTATATCTTTCTAAATTTCATTTAGTTGAGGAAAAAGGGTGAACTTCTTGATGGAGGAAGAGGAACGATTATAAATATAGAAAAAATTTAAGTGTGTTGTATTATTATTTTAATTTTTGATCTAAACCTTACTTGTTTTGTGGTGACTTTTGATTTATGTATTACTAATGATACAATAAATAATTGGGTTCATTTAACTAGGTGTTTGGTTTTATTACACCAATTGCTAACGTGTAACCTTAATTTGTTATAGACAAATGTGTATATAAATACTTGATCCCACAAATAAGTGTTGGCTTTAAGAGATAATTTACAAATAGTACGACAATATCATGTTTACCTTATTGCGTGGGCTATTTGATAACATCTTCCTATTGAAACCTTATTATGTATGAATTCCAATAGTGGCAATTAAAAGAGGTAAAATGAATAAATAATCGTTCCTCCATCCAAAACTCAAGATCGGATCCCTAATTATCAGTACTTTTATTACTTTGGTTTTTTTTAGTTATAGCATACATTATTTTTTTTATATATTCTAAACTACATAAAACCCATTTTTTTAGAAATATAATCATGAAATTTTCAAACAACTTCCCTATAGATCAACCTTGGACTCATAAGAAATTTATTACTTGACACAACCTGCACTTGCGTTTACAACCTTAAATTTTATGGTACTAAGTGTTAAGCACTACCTATCAAACCTCCTATGTGGATGGAGCATCTAAACATCCCACGACTGATGGACGACAATAAAGATGGGTTTATCCCATGGGCATCCTCGTGCTTAGTAAAGATCACAACTTTTCATTCTAGAAATGGTAATGTATTCAAAGTAAATGGACAAAGACTCAAATCATTCCAATAAAATCAATTTTCACAAGAGAGAATTCTTTTTTCTTTCTAACATTTGTTATGATTAGTGTGGGTATATATACTTATTTTCTCTAACTTTATTTATTTTGTAGGCTTCTTTTCTTTTATTTTTTCCCAGTTAAGTGTCGAACAATAGCACTCTGTGGCTATTAAAGTCGGATTTATCAGTTTTCCAAACAACTGAAATATCTGTACAAAATTTATCACTTTTTCTATTTTTTTTCTTGTTCTTTTCAAAATGGATGACATTCTTTTAACTCTCAAGAAACGATTTTATTTTCTGCCTAAAAATACAATTTTAAAAATTTATAAAACCAAAATTGAAAGATTAAGGATGCTTATGCACAAGGGCATCATAGAGGATATACGATGGATAGTTAAAGCAAAGATAAGAGTAGCAAGTGAGTTTTTATATAAATTTTCAAATCTACTTACTAGATACATGCCTGGTTTTTGATAAAAACATATATTCAAAAAAACAAAGGGCAAACAAAATATAAGTTTGTCATAAATGCGCTCGATGAACTTGCAACACAAAGTGTCATTCTTTAGGAATGATTTCTAAAAATCAAGAAGATAAAATTTAATTACTTATGGATAGACTGAGTAAAGAGTCTTTAGATGATATTATAATAACTCTTGACACGCATTTATATGGATTAGTGCATCGTGCAATTCTTGATTTATGAAATTACTTCCAGGATGAATATGAGCGTTATAGTCTTGGGAAACTGACATTAAAAGACCATGTTTTCCAATTAATAAGAAAATTGGATCAGAAGCATATCCTCGACCAATATAGGGCATTTAAGCCATTACTAAATGTAAAACCAGAAGAAGATGTGAGCCACAATCACAACTACATATACATTCACGTGTAAGTAGATAATTTTTAAATTTTGTGTGTCCTTATTTTCAATATTTCTGACAAAAGAAAGAGACGTGCAGTAAATGCATTCCATGTTCACACCTCATTAAATATCACCATACTCACTCTATTTTGTATAACTCACTTTCAAAAAAAAAAAAAAAGAAAAAAAATGGAAGGGTCTTCCACTCGCAAGTTCAACTGTATTTGTGTTTTTTATGGAACCAATTCAGGAAAAAATGGAGAGTTTATAGGTGCAGCCAATAACCTTGGTAGAATTTTAGCAGAAAAAAAAATTCATTTAGTGTATGGGGGAGGTAGTTTGGGGTTAATGAGAAGTGTTGGTACTTTTCCTCATATAGGAGGAGTCAAAGTTTAAAGAGTTATCCCAAAACCATTAACCGTATAGAATATCACAGATATGACTATCAAAAATGAGTTAAAAGTGTCACATATTCAGGACAGAATGCCTAACATGGTAAACAATGCAGATGCATTCATCACATTACCTGGTGGTTTTGGTACACTAGAGGAGTTATTCCAAGTTATCTCTTGGGCATAACTCAACATTCACCAGAAACGTATAGGTATTCTTAATATTAATAGTTTCTATGATGGTTTGCTATCTTTTGTAGATCATGCTGTGAAAAAAGGTTTTATTTCACCATCTGCAAGACGAATCCTCATTTCTGCTCCAACACCTGATCAACTAATTGATAAACTTCTTGTATATGTACCAGAACTTGATCTAGCATTGGCCAGTGTGATTGGTCCAACAGGGACAGTGGTCAAAAATATAAAATGAATTTGACTCTCAGCACGTGAAATTTATCCTCAATGGTTTCAACGAATAGTGTGTTTTGTGTTGTTACAACTTTATTTTTTTTTCAATAAGCTACAATTCAAGTGATATCTTTTAAACTCTACTTTTTTATCTATTTTCGACATTGGGGATAATGTCTCGATTAGGTTGAGAGAGGGAATAGTTGATATCGTCTCTTGTGTATTCAATGTGTGTTTTTCTATTTTTTTTAAATTCAAGCGTGTTTTCTTTTGGATCTGTTGAAATCATGAGTAGGGTGGCCAGAGTAAAGAGTAATCTTTTGACACTCTTGAGATGCACCCCCATTTTTTTTAGCATAACATGACATGTTTGTGAAGTTTTTCACTGAAATTTTATGAAATATCAAAAATAATTGCAATCCTCTTTCTCTTAGAGTCAAAATGTACTATCTTGAGGAAAAAAATAATTAGTCTTGTGCACATCTTAAGCCTTGTGGAAAGATTGGTTGTGATACATATAATTGAAAATCCTGACCATGTTAAAGTGTTTACTTTTTAATATTCACACATCTTTTGTGAATAAGTGGAGAGTTTGAGAAAACAAGAATTCTGAACTTTCATTGATCAATTTAATTGATTTCGTTGTAATTTCAAATGCTTAATTATGTCTACCTTGCATGTGGAGAAATGAATTTGGTAAACCTATGTAGTTATCTATTTCAATTGAAATATTTTGCTTTGTAGCTAGTGATGTGAGTATAATTACAAATCCTTCTTTTGATCTTCTGTTATTATGCGCGTCATGTTACAAAAAAAAAAACAAAAAACAAAAACAAAAAATCAAAAAATTAAATAAAAAAAAGAAATTTACCATTTCATTTTCAAGTTAACCAACGAAATTTTAAGGCATATTTTGTTAAGACATACTAGGTATTTCAAATTTTGTGACAGCCTATCTTTTGCTCAATTTTAGTTTGAATGCTTGTCCTAAATCATTTAAGCTATTTCCATGAGTATTTTAACTATTTTCCAACTCCATGAGTGAACACCTTACCAACATAAATGACAAATACTTACCTATGATGATATGAAGTTGAAATTTTTTCATGATTGATTTTAAAGTTATATGTATCTTGGTCTGTGGAATAAAAGGTTGGCTTAGTGCACATACGCACAACATCTTTTGAAATTTAAAAAAAATAATTGATAGCATCTGTGATCTCTGACAAATGATTGTTTCTGATTGTTATACTATTTTACAGGTTTTTTTTTTTAAATTTTGATCATCATGCCATGTTCCTTTTTATTTGTATTGCATTTCATTACGCTATAATTACTAAGGACTAGTAATAAACTGGTTGGGAAGTGTGATGAATATTTAAAAGTGTATAATTAATTAGGATTTATATAATGCCAAATTTGACAAAATTACATATTAAACTATATTAGCACCGAAAGATCTACAATTCTTATTCTTTACTCATCATCAAAATCTGACTGTATCCGGGCTAAAACTTCAATTCAATCAGGTAAGTGAAATTTAGAGGATTTGGTATAACAACTTACCAACTCTTGATAGCTAGCGTACCACTTGATTGTTGAACTCCTCCATTATATGTTTGGCCTCTATCATTGTGATACCCGAACCTCTCACTACTCACCTGGCCAAATATGATTCATGCATTATGTGCTAATTTTATATGCTACTTGCATTTATATTGACATTGCATATTTCATTTCTTTTATACGACATTCTTAAATATTAAACTTAATTCTGAAGCTCTCGCACGGTATTAGTTATTGAATTTCCTAACCTAAGTGGTTGATTTTGTATTGAGACAAGAAGAAATTTAGGTATCAATATAGTAAATAGTGCTAGGTTACACGCGGTAACCTTAGGAGTTCGAAAGGTGTCACCGAAAAGTTTATAGAAAGTGAGTCGGTTCGATCATGAATTTTAATATTATATGTATATTTAAATCATACACTTGGGACAACTAAACATACAATAGTATAATTTAAATGTTATATAACTAGGTTCATAGGTTTGTAACACTATCGGTGCACAAACTTATCAATCGGGCAAGAACCGATGATTTTTCGGGTGAAGAACCTAATGAACGGACATAGGAATTAGCTACGGGAATGAATGGTGACTAAGATAGGTTGCAAGCAAATAAGAATATGTGAGACACACGAGATTAGGGCTGCAAGATAGGGGAGAAAATCAGATTATACCATTACATGCCACCTCAAGCTTATGCCACCTCATACTTAGACTTATCAAGCTAGCACCTCAACCTATTCTTCTCTCTTAAGCTAACATCCATGACTTGAACCTTCTTCTGCACCATTTCAGCTTCTAAATACATAGAAAAAAACTCTCTAAATAGGTCTTAAGTGATTCCAACCGAAAAAGGAGGCAAAACAAGCAAATGGAAGGAGAAATAACCAACTTCAAGTAGAAAACTGTGTAAGGTGAGCTTAAACTACGGGTTTGGCATGACTTTCAGATTTATTTTGAGGTTTATTGGCTTATTAATCTTTGAATAGTATTTATAAATGTATTATTATGTTATTAGATAGACGTTGGTGCACAAAGAAAGGGTTTTTGTTTGCAAATACTTGATAGAAAACACTTGTGCTAGAAACTGTTACCTTGTTGTATTCTTGTGTTTTAGGTTTCAAAAGTGTATGGTATGTTGAATAAAACCTGTAATTATCATCATATACATGTTTAAATATGGGTTAAGAGTATTGGAATAAATTTTCATCGGTTAGAAATTGAAATAGGGCATGATATTGAAGAGATGCTCAAAATTGTCACCATCGAATTTCAGATTCTGTCCTATGTGAAGGGGACTGGTTTTACAATATTAAATCCATTAGTTTTGGCAAGGATATGACCTGGTTGTCTATTTTTATGTGCAGTATAAGTGTGGTGAAAATTTGGGAGTGATTGAATATACTTAAGAGTGCCAAAACCATTAATGTCATGAAGTGCGTAAAACTGTCACGGCAGGAAAAATCTGTTTCAGTATGTTGTGAAGGGAGATGAACTTGGGAATCTATATCCATAATTTTTAGCCATTCTATGACATGGTTACATTATTTTTTATGTTATTTAAGTATGATAAAAATTGGGGAGTGAATGAATATGTCTAAGGGTGTCAAAATCATCATGCAAATTAATATGACAGTAAGAAAATGTGAAGTGGTGAATATGTCCCATTTGGTTCATGAACATGTTCCAGCATATATGTGGTGCATTTGATCCCTAACATTTAGGAAAATATTGTAAGAGTTATAATACATCAATTAAGTGAGGTTAGTATACATTTAAGATATGGAACAAAGGTTCGTAAAAGGTTGTATTCGGTTATAGTTTCTAAGTGGTAAGGTTGTTTAGTTAAATTGAGATTTAAAAACTTTATACTACATTAGATATAATGAACTTGTTAATTGAGGATGGTGATTGATATCTTATATTTTTACAGATTGTTTCACATCTAGGGTTGGGGAGTAATACTTAAAAAACCTAGAAGTAACACACAACTGATCAAAGGTAAGTGAAAATTCATTTGCAACTACAATGTATGGGCATAGTATTTCTTGCCTTATCTATATTAAATGTGATCCTTGTATCTTGATGAGTGTATTATGAGTATTATAAATATCTTATAGTGCATACGTTGCTTGGATGATGGGACATGGGATTCGTTGTGTCATTGAACATGTCATTCATCAATATTTACACGTGCATGCATAACACGTGCTCACAGTTGAGGTTTTGCATGCATAATATTATTTTCAGAAAGAAAATATTTTGGTTGGCCACTACTAGTGTTGCGAGCCTGTGCGGCTTATTTATATGATATTTTGGGGGGCTGTGAGTGTTACTTCTCGGAGGATCATAGGGGTTGACATGGGGTGTGCCTCTGGTGGTCACGAGAGGGTGGACCACTTGACTGTGCCCTTATTGACGCCGTTGGTGGAAAGACTTCTGGAGGATCACAGAGGAAGACAAGGGGTGGACCTCTGGTAATCGCAGGAGATGGCCCCCAGACTGTGTCGATCTGTTTATGGTCATGTGATTATTAATATTGTTGAGAGGTTTATCCGGTACATAGTAGGTGGCCAATGGCCCAATGATGAAAAATAACTTTGAATGAACTATTTTTGATGCATGAGTTTGCATTTTTGTCATGATCTTCTAGAAATGCATCGCATATATGTTGGATTATCTCTTCAACATGCATGATTTTCATTGCCTGAGCATTAGCTCACGTAGTTCATGCATTCTATGTGAGTCTGGTGATACTTGATACCATGGACTTACTGGGCAAGTTGTTGGGGTTCCTACAAGTTCTGAGGATCAGTGTACATGGATGACGATCTGTTGGGTTGTGTTGTGGGCATATTCTAATTTTTATATTCATATGTAAATTGCTGACTATATATAAATAGAGAGTTTTCTATATATAGGGTTATATGTGAGAAAACACTTTACTGTTTCTCAAAGTACTACATTTGAAAAAAGTAAATATACATATATATATACACATGCACACACATGTGCTACCTTGTTAAAATTATTGTTATACCAATATCTATATTCAGTGTTAGGGGGGTGTTACAGAGTGGTATTAGAGCCTGATTTGTTGTTGTATAGACTGTCCATGTACATGATCTTTGAAACTGGTGGAGCACAACCATGGCAGCAAATTTTATTTGTTGTATAATTCATTTTGTATTTCATGAATAATATTGGCCATGTGTTTTAAGATTTTGTAGAAAATAATGTTGAGGCAACTCATCAATAGTAACAGGTACAAAATTTATGGTTGATATTCTATCTTTAGAGCTACATATTCTCTATTATCAACTAAGTATGTAATAAGAGTGGATTGGGTACTTGATATATATATATGAGGTCAATTACAATGTTTTAATTCCTTCTAGAGGTTCAAGATCAACTAATTAGATTTTAAGAGCTTTAGGTTAATTTTGTTATATTGGCTAGAATTATGATATAACCTTTTGTGTAGATTGATTTATTGAGAATTATGCATTGTGGACTATTTCAGGATTATTAAGACTTTTAAATTCTAGGTGATGAAAATTTAGAAATTTATGGAGGCCATAGTAGGAAAATGTTTACTATTTGCAAAAAATGAAGAAGATTGTCAAATTATAATTTTCTACAGTTACCATGAAAGAGAGTTGTAAGAAAGAGTTATTATCGATCTTTGGATTGTGTTACAATTTTTAGAAATGACCATGTTTACTAAAAATCCATTTATGTGATCTCAGATCTCTTGATACATATTGAAAAGAAGTTTTCGAGCATGCTATTGACTAACCAACTGATTTTATCTGGGATACAGTTGTAAGAACAAATCCAATTTCTCTTTTAGTTTATCATATACACCTATTGGAATTTGATGAACCTTTAGTGATATTGTTATAATATTGGGTAAGGCATTAAGGTCTAGTGCTTTTCCTAAGCAAGCTCCACTTCATATTCACCTAGAAGAAAGACGAATCATGAGGTTATGTATTATTTATTGCAACTGAATTGAGTAATAATTTGTAATAAGTATAAATTTTCATATTAAGATTTTTTTGATAAATTAAGAGGAGCTACTGTGATCTTGAGGATTAATTTTAAGTTTGAATTAATTATGAATTTTTTGTTGTGCCATTAGGTTGACTAATGCTTTAATTATTTTGATATACATGATGAATAATATGTTTGATGATTCTATATAGGTATGTTTGGGGTGATATTCATTGATGATATCTTAGTGTACAATGAGCAGAAATATGATTGACCTTTTAATATGATATAGGAAACTCTAAGGAAGTAGAAAATTATTTGTTCAATTTAGTAAATGCATTCCTTTTGTTATATAATACAATATTTATTTTTGGGAGTGGTAATTTTCTTAAGAAGGTGTCCTTGTAACTATTAAAAATTTCGAGGTTCTACTGAAATAGGGAAGACCAATAAATGTGATAGAAATAAGAAAAGTTTTCTGGGTTAGTAATATTATTGGGTATTCAGTCAAAATTTCTCCTTAATTGTTACCGCTTTATTTCATCATACATGCAGGTATAGGAAATTTGATTGGTTTACTAAGTAGGAAGAAATCACTAATTATTTAAAGAGAATTGATTTGAGCTTCGGTAGTGCTTCTAACTTTAAATATAAGTTATGTGTTATGTATAGTGGTTTTATCTCGTTGTGTTTTGGTATATTGATGCAATGCAGAAAAGTTACTCTATACTCTACGAGTTAATTAGATTATTCATGTAATACTACATATGACATTACAAAATCGAAGTACTTGAAATGTCTATATACTCAAAAGCAGTTGAACTTGAAGAAATGATGGATATTATTAGTAAGTGACTATATTGCATGATCTATCTAACTACAAATGTCCTTGGAATTAAATATCTCAATAGACTAATATTCATACAAATTTTACATCATAAACTATTATGGGAATTGAGGGTTGTATAGAGGATGAATTAGAGTAAATGATAAATTATCTGTTTATTAATATTTTGGTAAGACTGATTTTGATTGATCCAATTTCAAATGTTCAAAATAAGGTCGATGAAAGGTTAAGATCAAGATGAAAGACATAAAAGGCACTTATATAGATTTTTGTGATAAGTGATAATAATCTCTTAATAAGAGGTAGGTGTGAAAATGAGGGATGAGAAATTGCAAGACTAAGTTTTAGGTGATGATCATGTACCTTTTTATTTGTTTATTTAGTGGAATGAATGATGATTGTGATCTCAAGAAAACGTACAAATATCGGATACTGGACGAGCTATTATTGTTAATATTTAGTTTGCCAAAAAAAGGGATATATGTAAAAGTTCATATGTTAGAATGATTTAGTTCTGCTTTTATTTTCAGGAGGAAATGGGAAGGCATTCAGAAATTTTGTACATGATAATGGAATTGGGTTATTGTTCATAGGTTATCTGAATATGCTCATTCTTTCTCAATTTACCCTAGGTATTCCATGGAAATCTATGGAAAGATAAATGTACAGAAAGCGGTTAGACTTTATGGTTTACTAGTGTCTATTAGTTCTGATGTAGATTTAAAGTCTTTGTTCACTTCCTAAAAGATCTTACATCAAGTATTGTGAACAAAATTATATTTTAGTATTGTGATCTATACATCAATGGGAAATCATAACAAATAAATTAGACTTTGCAAGATATGCTTAGAGCTTGTGCATTAGATTGTTGATGTCAATTGAGAAAAAATTTCCTTGGGTGGAATTTCTTATAACAACAATGATAAGGCTACTTGGGATAGTTTTCTATGAGCCATTGTATGATAGAAAATATAGGTCATCATTTTATTGAAATGAAATTGGTGTTCTTTTAGGCTGAATATGGTTTGGGAAATGATAGAAGTGGTAGAACAAATTGCTAATATATGGAAACTAGTTAGAGGTAACCCTAGAGTTATGCAGATTAAAGAGGAATATCGTTGCAATTTATGATAGGGGATCAAGTTTTTGAATATGTCTCCAATGAAATGGATTATGTGGCTTGGGCAAAAAAATAATTTTTTTTTTTGGGATGTTACTTACAAACTTGATCCTAGATACATTGATTTATTTTTGCATTACTAAGATAATTGGAAAGATTGCCTGTAAACTCGACCTCTTTGCATCAATGTCTCGAGTTCACAATGTGTTTCATGTGTTCATTTTAATGAAATATATCATCAATCTATTTCATCTACTGAAGAAGGAACTAATAGAACCAAATTGAGGTCGAAGATATGAACAAAAACCTATAGAGATTCTAGTAACGGATGTAAAGCAACATCAAAATGAGAATATCTCATTAGTTAAAGTACAGAGTACAAGTCAATCAACAGAAGAAGCTATTTGGGAAAGGGAGAATGAAAGGAGAACTAAGTATCCAGAACTTTTTCGATAACTGAAATTTCGGGGATGAAATTTTTATAAGGAGGGGAGGATGTGATACCCGAACCTCTCACTACTCACCTGGGCAAATATGATTCATGCATTATGTGCTAATTTTATATGCTACTTGCATTTATATTGACATTGCACATTTCATTTCTTTTATACGATATTCTTAAATATTAAACTTAATTCTGAAGCTCTTGCACGGTATTAGTTATTGAATTTCCTAACCTAAGTGGTTGATTTTGTATTGAGACAAGAAGAAATTTAGGTATCAATATAGTAAATAGTGCTAGGTTACACGCGGTAACCTTAGGAGTTCGAAAGGTGTCACCGAAAAGTTTATAGAAAGTGAGTCGGTTCGATCATGAATTTTAATATTATATGTATATTTAAATCATACACTTGGGACAACTAAACATACAATAGTATAATTTAAATGTTATATAACTAGGTTCATAGGTTTGTAACACTATCGGTGCACAAACTTATCAATCGGGCAAGAACCGATGATTTTTCGGGTGAAGAACCTAATGAACGGACATAGGAATTAGCTACGGGAATGAATGGTGACTAAGATAGGTTGCAACCAAATAAGAATATGTGTTATTTTTGGGTTGTGTTGTGGGCATATTCTAATTTTTATATTCATATGTAAATTGTTGACTATATATAAATAGAGAGTTTTCTATATATAGGGTTATATGTGAGAAAACACTTTACTATTTTTCAAAGTGCTACATTTGACAAAAGTAAATATATATATATATATATATATACACACACACACATGCACACACATTGCTACTTTGTCAAAATTATTGTTATACCAATATCTATATTAAGTGTTGGGGGGGGTGTTGCAATCATACTCCAAGCACTCTAAATAGCCTATGTATTAAACTTGTAAGAGTGGGGGGAGGGGTAGAGGGTTTCTTTAGGTTAAGTTTTCTAGTAGTAATGTAAGCTTTCTAGTAGTAATAGAAATGTATTCTCTAGTTTTTCTTTAATTTTTAGTCTTTTCTACTTTCATTATATCTTTCTAAATTTCATTTAGTTGAGGAAAAAAGGTGAACCTCTTGATGAAGGAAGAGGAACGGTTATAAAGGTAGAAAATGTTTAAGTGTGTTGTATTATTATTTTAATTTTTGATCTAAACCCTACTTGTTTTGTGGTGATTCTTGATTTATGTATCACTAATGGTAAAATAAATACTTGGGTTCATTTAGCTAGACATTTGGTTTTACTACACCAACCACTACAGTGAAACCTTGATTTGTTATAGACAAAGGTGTGCATAAATACTTGATCCCACAAACAAGTGTTGGCGTTAACAGATAATTTGCAAATAGTACGACAATAACATGTTTATCTTATTGCATGGGCTATTTGATAACATCTTCCCATTGGAAACTTCTTTATGTATGAATTCAAATAGTGGCAGTTAAAAGAGGTAAAAGGAATAAATAATCGTTTAACTATCCAAACTTAAGAGCGGATCCCTAATCATCAGTACTTTTATTACTTTGGTTTATTTTTAGTTATAGCATACATTATTTTTTTAATATATTCTATACCACATAAAATCCATTTTTTTTAGAAATATAATCCTGAAATTTTCAAATAACTTCCCTATAGATCGACCTCGTACTCACGAGAAATTTATTAATTAATACAACCTGTACTTGGGTTTGCAATCTCAAATTTTATGGCACTAAGTGTCAAGAACTACCCATCAAACCTCCTATGTGGATGGAGAATCCAAACATTCCACTCCTCATAGACAACAATAAAGGCGAGTTCATCCCATAGGCATCCCCATATATGTGATGCATGCATCGTTTATTTAATTCTTTTCTTATGTTGTATGCTTGATAATAGTGAACATTAAATAAACAATATAAAAAATTGTGAGATCTTGCATAATATATCTAGTATGACCCTCTCTTGAAAATATTTCAAGTTGAGAACCTTGATTGTTCGATATCAAGTGTAAATGGACAATATTGGGTGGGACTCCATCAAAGGTAGTTGGCATGTGAAATGCTGCCACGCTTAATCCATTGGCTACGAGTCACCGGATGTGATTAATGGAGGTAATTATTAGAGTAGGATGCCCGACGCCCCAACTAGATTGGGGGTATTGTACTCTATTCATTATAATTATAAAACAATCTTATTGGGAATTATATTAATAAAAAAATGGCACTTTCTTTATCTTATGTCTTGCATTTATTTTATGCACATTAGATAAAGTTCTTAGACCAAATTTAGCTACAGGGCATGATTGCATATATGATGGCGATCATGGAATATGCCTATAAGGTTTGGTCTTAAATACTTTCCAAGTCGAAGGCTTTCTGAGATAGGACATCGAATAACTCAGCAAGACTCATGCGTACGATGTATGCTCGTAAGATGAAGATGTTGCATTCCATTAGCATTAGCGTAGTGACACAAGTGCATGTATTTGGGTTCTGGTTAGAGAACAAGTTCATCGAACATGACCTGTAGGAAATTCTTAGCTATAGGCTTTGCTTGTCAAAATAAGAATTTTTATGTTGCGATAGTACACAGCTAGTCCTCGAACTTGAGATATTATGGTAGCCTTGTGTACATCCTGCAACACTTTGATATATCTTCTGATTACTTGAAAATCACAAAGGAGATATGTTGGGTGTTGCACTGGTGTCATGGAGGTTTGTCAGTAGCCAACATAGAATTCGACACTTGTCATTTGATAAAGGAATCTCCTGTATTTTCATAGTTCATGATTCAAAGATCTTGGCCAAGGCAGGATGAATTTTGATTCATCGGGAGTCATTGAAACTTGAAATGAGATCCAATTATTAAATCAGTTAGGGTTTTGACTTATGATCCATACCCTAGATTCGATCGAAAGATTAGTTGTCAGAAAGACCGTACGTGTATGTGACTCGCAACTGAAATAGGTTTATTCACTGTTTCACCTTATACTAGGTAATCATGCTGCCTTCTAGGTGTTACTATGATTTGTAGGTTCTTGGAATTAAAGAATTAATTCCAAACGTATTAATTAATTGGATTAGTTAATTGAATAATCATTATTTGTAAGTTACAAAAGTTGTAAGCCTGCTGCTAGTATTAGTTGTGAACTTAAAAGTGTCACATAATTTTGGGTGTTGCCATTTTGAAATTGGTAAATTCAATTGTTGATATAATTAATTAATATAGGGATTAGAGTTTTAATTTAATTTAATTATTAGATTAATATTTAATTAAATTATTAAATTATTTAATTAAATCTAATTGATTAAGAAGCCCATTAATTAGAGTGGAATAAATTAATCGATTGGATTGATTAATTTAGACTTTGAGAATTAATTGATTAATTGAATTAATTAGTTGAATTTTATTGAAGTCCAAGCCCAAGACCAATAACTAGTGGCCTAATTGTAGAAGGTCACTATATAAATGAAGAGAAATAAATAAAAGATAAATATAGGATTTATGTTTAAATATATATGATATATAACGTGTATATATGTAAATATATATTAGATAATTTTTTATACACACACACACACATATATATATATATATATATATATGTGTGTGTGTGTGTGTGTGTGTGTGGATAGGATTTTGAAAGTCAAAATCTCCATAATTATAGATACGGCCAAATTTAGGAGGCTAATGTAGTCTTGATTATGACCATATATATTGAGTAGAGAGAGAAGTGGTTGGTTGGCTATTTTTGGATAATGGGAATCATTCAAAATTAGACCAAAATACACATGTGTGTATTAAACCACTTAGTGGCCGATTTCAAGAGGGTGTATAACCCTAGAAATTGACCAACACCCTTTTTAATTTCAAGGTGGCTGAAAATTGAGAAAGAGAGAGAATAAAGTCTTCATATATATTTTGGCTCTCACATAGGAGAAAAAGAAAAAAAAAAATCATCTTCAACTCTCTCTTCTTCGATTTCTCTTCAAAAGGTGTAGAGAATAATTAATCTATAATTATTCATCTACACAAAGACAATCTCCAATCATCAATTGATTGAGGGATTGCGATTCTGCCCCAAGAATCAAATTCGTAAACGAAATAAGGCTCTATTAGCGAAGAATTCATTTCAGTGTCTACATCCAAAAGGTGGACATTTTAGAGGGGATGCATTTGAATCCCTACTTTCGGTAAGGTTACAGAGTTTTGCTGATAGCCACAAAACTGAGAATTAATTCTCTCATCATTACACGAAGAAGAGTTATACGAGGGTAATTTCTAAACACTTTAAACGAATCAAATTTATTCTGTGTAAAATGGTAATGAAGTGCAAATCTATAAAATTGCTATGAGAACCAAATGGGCTTGCATTTATTTTTGATAGATGCATTTATTTATTTAATTTAAAATTTAAAATTTTTGCTGCATAAACACCTTTCAGTAAAACGAACCCAACAGTAATAGCTATGACTGTTACTAACATAGAGATGCCCATAGGGTAGGAGGTGTTAGAGTAGTGTCAGACTCGCCAATTAGATTAGTCGTTTTTATACTCTTGTATTTGTAAAGATAATCTTTTTGAAATCATATTAATAAAATAGGCACATTTCTTTATCTTTTAATTGCATTTTGTAATTAGATAAAGTCTCTAGACCAAATATAGCTACAGGACATGGTCACGCATATGATGGTGATCATGGAATATACCTCTATGGCTTTTGTCTTAAATTAATTTCCAGTCGATGGTTTGTTGAGATTGGACATTGAATAGCCCAACAGACTCACACAAACGATGCATGCTCGCATGAGGAGGATGTCTCGCTTCATAGACATTGGCGTAGTGACACTAGTGCATATATGCGGGTGCTTGGTAGGGAACAAGTACACTGAACAGGCCTACTAGAAATTCTTAATTGGAAATTTGTTTGTCGAAATAAGAATTTTCATGTTACGATAGTACGCGATTAATCCTTAGACTTTGAGGCACCATGATAGCCTTGTGCATGTCATATTTCATTTTGATATATCTTCTGATTGTCTAACAAACACAAATGGGGTATATTAGATGTTGCATTTATATGTATGGAGGATAATGAGTGGCCGAAAAAGAATTCATTACTTGTCTGGCCGAACAAGAGAATCTCCTATATTTTCATAGTTCATGACTCAAAAGTCCTTGGCCAAGGTGGGATGAATGCTAGATGGGAGTTTTGTAATGATTCAACATGAGTCATTGAAACTTGAAATAGAATCATAGTTATTGAGCAATTAGGGTTTCGACTATTAATCCATGCCCTCAACTCAATCGATAGATTAGTTGATGGAAGGACCTTACGTGTATGGTACTCATAATTGAAATAGGTTCACTTGCTATTTTACCTAAGTCTAGGTAGTCATGATACACTTGCTAGGTGTTTCCCATGACTTGTGATGTTTTTGAAATTAAGAAGTTAATTTCAAGCGGATTAATTAATTTAATTAATTAATTGGAATAATTATTATTCATAAGTTACAAATATTGCAAGCCCACTGCTAACTTGTGAACTTAAATGGTCACACACAATTTGAGATGGAACATTTATAACTTAGGAATTGATCGAGGGAGTTTGATCCAATTAATTAATGGAGATAAATTAATTGGGGCTTAAATTAATTCAATGAGTTAAATTAATTATTCAATTAAATAATTAGACTTAATAAGATTAGGGAGCCCAATTGAAATAAAATAATTATTTGATTGGATTAAAATAATTGTGTAGTCCATAAATTAATAGGGCTAGATGAAATTAATTAATTGAATTTGGGCTAAAATAATTAATTAAATGAATTGTGGGATTTATTTTAAAGTCCAAATCCAATTGAAAGAGTCCCATTAGAAGAGGTCCATGAAGGTTGTTGAAAAAGCATGGAAACTCAAGAGTTTGAATTTTTTGGGAGACCCTAAATATATTTGAAAGATGTGAAGGGATATGGTTGGAGAATTTTGGATAAACTAAATATCTTCCAACCAATCAAAAGGAGACAAAAAATACCAAGAGTGGGACTTTTAGAATTTTTGAGTCCCCTATTAATACCATATGGTCGAAAATTAGAGGGAGAATTTCTCCTCCAAATTTTCGGCCATTAAGAAAAATAGAGAGAAAAAATTATTTTCTCCTCCATTCTTTTTCCCCATCAAAATTTCATCCCTTGTCAAAATATTAATTCTTTTATCACTAGTTGATAATTGGAATTAATATTAACTATATTCACTCCATAAACTAAGTTAGTAAAGAAATCTGAATTGCTTGTGGAATTCTGATTTTGTGTTCTTGCTCAAAATGTGGACTATTTTAGAGGCGAGATGCTTGGATCCCTATGAACCAAATTCATAAAAGGGGCTACTAATTGATTGCTTCAATCCCTACGACAACCAGAGTGCATAGAAAGGTATAAATTAAAACTTTAATTATTTTGTTACACAATTGAAAATTACGAGATCGTTAAAATTGCATCGGATCTGGGGTACTATTGTAATTATTATGGCATGTTATTTTTAAATTTTTTATTTTTTGCTATGCATACCCCGGGATCACGCGAACCCAATAGTGGTATCAGATTTGTGCAATTTTAATCGGATTCAATTTATGTCTGTAGATTTTATTGTTAAATTCTGATTAATTTTGTATTTTTGATTGGGATAAAATAATTATGCAATTAATTTAATTGTTAAACATAACATGTATGATTGAATTCAATTCAATCAGGAGAAGAAAAAATACATGGCACGATAGCGTACGCCGACAGTGCGAGCTATCTGTGCGCCGGTAATGCGCTGCATGTGCCGATAGTGCGCCGTGTGCACAATGCGTTAGGGATGTCGGACATCTTTGTTGTGTTGAATTGCAAAATTCAATTTTTTGAATTCTTAATTAAAATATTAAATTTAAAATTTTGAAAAGGAGTTTTTCTTGAAAAATCGAGATTTTATCCCAAATCATGAAATTACAATTTAATTGGATAGTAAATTTAATGGCTTTAATAAATTCATGTGATGTATTTATTAGTATGTATGGGATGATCATGGAATATTTTGGACCAATGTGATTGGATTTATTTATCTTTGGATTTTTGAAATGGGGCCTACGAGTCTCTTATTCTTTCCTCGTATGTACTTTATTTTTTTTAAATGAGAGTAGAATAGGGTGATGATTTTTCTTTTTTATTTTTGGTGGACAAGACGAAAGACCAAGACGAAGAATCAAAAGAGGGCCTGTGAATGTATGGGATATATTCATGTAATAGAAATTAGTTTTTAATCCCATTTTATTACAAGTGCCACTACTACAACAAACCTAGGCATTGGAAGAGAAACTGCAAGGAGTGCCTTGTGAGCCTGAAGAGTTTAGGTATTTATTTTGTTGAAGTTAACTTATCAGTTAACAATGCTTCTTGGTATTGGATACTAGATGTGGATCTTATCTATGGAATAGTTTACAGGTGATGGCAAGAAGTAAGAAGCTAAGTAGAGGAGAGACAGTCCTGTGGTTGGGGAATAGAGCAAAGGTTGCTACATTAGCCATAGGAAGTGTCAAGTTAGCTTTAGAAAATGGAGTAGTTTTAGTTTTAAACAATTATCTTTATGTTCTAGAGATAGTTAAGAACATTATCTGTGGGAAACCACGCTCTTATAAATACCTTAGAGTATGGGGGTGTGATGCTTACATGAAGCAGCAAGTGGGAGATAAATTGGATATAAGATTCATTTATGTAAGTTTGTAGGGTATCCAAAAGAATCCATTAGATACTACTTCTATGAACCTTTGGAACAAAAGGTATTTGTTTCAAGGAATGCCATCTTCTTAGAGGAGTTTCTACTGGATAAAAATGGTGAAGTCATGGAACTTGAAGAAATTCAAGAACCACAGAGCCTCCCAACAGATGCACTAATGGGCTAACCAGCTGAGGCTGGGCCTTCAAACACACAACTTCCTAAGAGATCCCAAAGGATCTCAAAGCTACCTGAGAGGTATAGCTTTTTGTTAGAGAACAATGAGAAGAATCTCTACTTAGATAGTGATTTAAGGACTTATGGAGAGGTGATGTTGGACATTGTCTTGGGAAGTTGGCAAGATGCCGTGAAATCCGAGATGGACTTCATGTACTCCAACAAGGTATGGACCTTGGTGGACCCACGATAGGGAATAGTTCCCATTGACTGCTAATGGGTTTACAAGCGGAAGCTTAGAGTGAATAGAGAGGTAGTGACCTACAAAGCATGACTGGTCACCAAAGGTTATACTCAGAAGCAAGGAATTAATTATGAGGAATTTTTTTTACCAGTAGCGATGCTTAAATCCATTCGGATATTGCTAGCTATATCAATGTATTATGATTACGAGATATGGAAGATGGATGTGAAGACCATTTTTCTTAATAAAAATATTAAGAAAGAGATTTATATGAGGCAGTCAGAAGGCTTTATATCCAGAGGAAGTGAGCAAAAGGTTTGCAAATTTCAAAGATCCATTTACGAACCCAAACAGGTTTCTTGAGGCTGGAACATCTAGTTCGATGAGGCAATCAACTTATTTGATTTCCACAAGAACTCGAATGAACCTTGTATCTATAAGAAGGTTAGTGGAAGTATAGTGAATTTATTATGCTATATGTTAATGAATTCCTACTCATTGGGAATGATGTAGGGATGCTGTAGTCAACTAAGACTTGGTCATCTAACCAGTTTTCCATAAAGGATTTCGGAAAAGCATCCTTTATTCTTGGAATAAAGATCTATAGAGACAGGTAAAAAAGGATGATTGGACTATCCCAATCCACGCACATAGACAAAATGCTAAAGAGCTTTAGCATAGTGGAATCCAAATGAGGATTCTTAAAAATAAGTCATGGCATTTCTCTCTTAAGGGCTATGTCTCCCAAGACTCCCAAGGAAAGAGAAAGGATGACCCGCATACCTTATGCATCTGCTATAGAAAGTATAATGTATGGTATGCTATATACGAGGCCTGATTTCGTATGTGCTCTAACTATCAGAAGCAGATATCAATCTAATTCAGGTGAGGAATATTGGAAGGCTGTAAAGATGATGATAAAGTACTTGAGAAGAACTAAGAATATCTTTTTTGTATATGACTCTCGAGAACTGAAACTAGAAGGCTCTATTGATTCTATTTTTTAGTTTGATATAAATGACTCAAAGTCCATGTCTGGATATGTATTCACCATAAATGGTGGTTCGGTCAGTTGGAAGAGTTCCAAATAGAAGACGATCGTGGATTCTACCACCGAGCCTGGATATATTATTGCATGTGATGCAACAAAGGAAGCTATTTAGATGAGGAACTACATCCTAAGAGTTGGGTGTAGTTCCATCCATTGTTAATCTTGTATTACTACACAAGCAAAAGAGCCAAGATCTCATCAAAGATCTAAGCACATCATCAGGCAATACCATCTTATTAGAGAGATCATTGGTAGAGGCAAGTAGTAGTGGATAGAGTCACTTCGCCAGAAAATATAGCACACTCACTGACCAAACCCCTAATGCAGAAGGTATTCAATGGACATCTAGAGAAGATGGCCCTAAAGTACATGGGTAACTGACAGTAGGGCAAGTGGATGATTGTTAGAGTAGTGCTCAACGCGTCAATTAGATTAGGCATCTTTTATACTCTTGTATTTGTAAAAATAATACTTTTTAAATTATATATTTCAAATCATATTAATAAAATAGGAAAATTTCTTTATCTTTAGTTGTGTTTTGTAATTAGATAAAGTCCTTAGACCAAGCTTAGCTATGGGACATGGTCATGCATATGATAGTGATTATGGAATATGCCTCTATAGATTTGGTCTTAAATTAGTTTTGATTCGATAGTTTTTTGAGATGGGATATCGAATATTCCAATAGACTCGTGCATACGATGCATGCTCGCATAAGAAAGATGTCTTGCTCCATGGACATTAGCGTAATGATGCTAGTATATGTATGCGGGTGCTTGTTAGGGAACAAGTACTCTGAACAGGTTCACTGGAAATTCTTAATTGGAAACTTGTTTGTCAAAATAAGAATTTTTATGTTATAATAGTATACGATTAGGCCTTAGATTTGAGGCACAATGGTAGCTTTGTGCATGTCGTGTTCTATTTTGATAGCTCTTCTAATTGCATGATAATCACAAATGGGGTACATTGGATGTTGCATTGATATGTATGAAGGTTAATAAGTAGCCAACAAAGAATCTGTCATTTAACTGGCTAAACAAGAGAATCTCCTATGTTTTCATAATTCATGACTCAAAAGTTCTTAACCAAGGCGGGATAAATGTTAGACGGAATTTTTAATGATTCATCATGAGTCATTGAAACTTAAAATAGAATCATAGTTATTAAGCAATTAAGGTTTTGACTATTTATCCATATCCTACACTCAATCGAAAAATTAGTTGATGGAAGGACCTTACGTATATGGTACTCATAATTAAAATAGGTTCACTCGCTATTTCACCTTAGTCTATCTAGTCATGATACATTTTCTAGATATTTCCCAACTTGTGAGGTTCTTAAAATTAAGGATTTAATTTCAAGTGGATTAATTAATCAGAATAATTATTATTCATAAGTTGCAAATATTACAAACCCACTGTTAGTTTAGTTGTGAACCTAAAGGGTCATACACAATGATAGAATATTTCTAACTTAGAAATTGATCCAAGGAATTGGATCTAATTAATTAATAGAGATTAATTAATTGGGACCTAAATTCATTCAATGATCTGAATTAATTATTTAATTAAATAATTGAGTTATTTAATTATACTTAATAAGATTAGGGAGGCCAATTAGAGTAAAATAATTATTTGATTGAATCAAATTAATTGTTTAGTTCATAAATTAATTTAATTATTAAATTAATTTACTAATTAAATAATAAGATTATTTATTGGGCCAAATTTGATATTGTGGGCTAGATGAAATTAATTAATTGAATTTAGAATACAACAATTAATTGGATTAATTATGAGATTTATTTTGAAGTTTAAGTTTAATTCAAAGAGACCTATTAAGAGAGGCCCATAAAGATTGTTGAAAAATGATGAAAACTCAAGACTTTAAAATTCTTGAGAAACCTTAAATATCTTTGGAAGATGCGAAGGGATAAAGTAGATTTTTTTTGGATAAAACAAATATCTTTCAACCAGTCAAAAACAGACCAAAAATACCAAGAGTGGGACTCTTGGAATTTTTGAGTCCCCTATTAATACGATATGGCTGAAAATTAGAGGGAGAATATCTCCTCCAATTTTTCGGCCATTAAGAAATATAAAGAGAGATTTTTTTTTTCTCCTCCATCCTTTTTCCCCGCCAAAATTCCATCCTTTGTCAAAATATTAATTTTTATTATCATTAGTTGATAGTTGGAATTAATATTCACTTTATTCACTTTATAAACTAGGTTAGTAAGGAAATTAGAACTGCTAGCGGAATTATGATTTTGTACTTTTGCTTAAAGTGTGGATTATTTTAAAGGGGAGATACTTGGATCCTTATAAACCGAATTTAGAAAAGGGGTTTGCAATTGGTTGCTTCAATTCCTATGATAGTTGGGGTGCATCGAAAGGTATAAATAAAAAATTTAATTGTTTTGTTATACTATTGAAAATTGCGAGATGATTAAAATCATATCAGATCCGAGGTACTATTGTAATTGTTATGGTATGTTGTTTTAAAAATTTTAATTTTCACTGCGCATACCCCGAGATCACTCAAACCCAATAGGAGGGCTATGGGGTGTATAGGAGGAGGTAAGGCAAATTTTCTCCAACAAGGCTAATTGGACCTCAACCCCACTAATAAATTAGATTTCCCAAATTACCATCTAAAGAGTGATGGAATTTCAATAAAATAGTGGGAGACATTTATGATTAAAGACTAAATCATAAATTGATATTATTAGAATGAATGCTTAGTTTTTCGCCTTGCATAGGATAATAGTTATCACTAATAATTTCACTTAGAATAATCTAGACACAAAAACAAACTTGTTGGCTCAATCTATCTAAAGTGAAAGATGTTTGTCACCATTGCAGATATTTAGGGCACAAAAAGAGGAAGTACAAGTATTGACTTATTTATTTGAATTGGAAAATGTTCTAATTCAAGTTTCTACTTTGTTGAATTCATGTTGATAAAAAAAATTAGGGTATTGGATACCGGATATGATCCCACCTCTGTAAAAGATTGCAGAGGATGACAAGAAAAAAAAGATTAAGATAAAAGATGATCCTTAAACTTGAAAATGAAGCAAAGGTTGCTTCATTGGCTATATGAACGATTCACTTAACTCTGAATGGGATTAGAGTAGTATTAGTTATTTATCTTGTCTACATTGATAAATGATCCATACAATGCCAAATTCCATGCTATATTTCAACAAAGTAATATTCCAAGTAATATTAGAGTTAGATAATCAAAATAGTGCATAGTTATAGAAGGCTAGATTAGGTCATGTATCTAAAAAAAGAATTCACCAGATGGCATATTTGTTTGACCTTTTAGACTTGCATGAGGTGTCAACTATGTGTTAGCACATGAGCAAACTATTCTTACTTCATTACTCTAGATCCTTTGAAAGTCTCAAAGAATTTAGACGTGAAGTAGAGAATTAAGCCGACCAAAGTATTAAATCCATCGATGTGATCGAGGAAGAAAATATTAACGTGGAAAGTTCTTTGATTATCTAATGGAGAATTGGATTCTCTTTAATTGAATCCATGTTCAGTTTCACTTATTTCATCCTTCATTCTGGGAATTCTCCCTAGAATCATTGATATTCTTATCAAGTAAGAATGTCATCTAAGTTGGTGCCCAAAACATCATATGAGATATGGTGTGGCAAAGACCCCTTGCATACATACTTATGGGTATGAAGGGGCTTAATTCCATAAAGCATTTAGCGGGAGATAAGTTAAATACGAAATCCAACTTACGTAAATTTATGGGGAGTCCATTGAATACTATTTCTATGATCCCTAGGAATAAAGGAGTTTGTTTTCTAGGGACCCTACTTTTATAAAAAGGAGGAGTTTCTATTGGATAGAAATGACAAGATCATAAAACTTGAAGAAGTTCAAAAATCATAGTTTCTCCCACAAGTGGCAATGGTGCATGAACAAAATATTAAAACTTCTAGTATACAACCTATAAGGAGATCTAAAAGGATTCCAAGACTACTTATGCGTGAGGGCCTCTTGCTCGAGAGCAACAAGGAGAATCGCATTTCTGAATATTAATCTAAGTAAGGAGTAATGTTTTATGACATTAATTTGGAAAGATAGTGAAACGTCATGTAATCCGAAATGTACTCTATGTTCTCCAACAAGGTTTAACCTTGGTAGGCCCACTAGAGGAAATAGTTCCCATTGTTGCGGCTAGGTCTGCAAATATAAAATTGGAGAACATGTGGAGGTAGTGACCTACAAAGGCATGGCTAGTAGCAAAGGGTTATGCTCAAAATCAAACTATTGAGGAGACCTTTTAACAGATATATTGCTAAAGCCTATTCAGATCCTGCTGGCTATATCTATGTATTATGACTACAAGATATGGTAAAAGGATGTAAAAATTTCCTTTCTCAATAGGGGTATTGAGAATGTGATATAAGTTAAGTGGCTTTGAGGTCTTCATTTCAAACAAAAGCAAGCAAAAGGTTTACAAGCTTTAGAGATCCATTATGGACTTCAAATAAATTTTTCGAAGGTGAAATATTTGATTCTCTAAGGTAATCAAATGGTTTGATTTTTTGGGAACGCGGATGAACCAAGTGTGTATAGAGGGTTAGTGGAAGCATGGTGATGACTATTATATTTTATATTGATAACATTCTACTCATAGGGATGATGTTGGAATGTTGAGTCAATTGAGACATGTCATCTACTAAGTTCTCCATAAGGGATTTGGGAGAAGCATCCTAGAAACTAGGGATTAAGACCTATAGAAATAGAACTGAAAGGATACTTTGACTATTCTAAATCCAATTACATAGGTTAGATGCTAAAAGCATTTTTCATGGAATAATCCAATGAGAGATTCTTTCTTCTAAGTCATGGAATTTTTTTTTAAGTCCATGTCCCCAAGGACTTCTGAAAAAAAGAGAAACAATAACCAACATACTTTATGCATTCTCAATAGGAAGAATAATATATGTAAATCTCTATATGTGATATGATATGAAAAATGCTCTGAGTGTTACGAGCAGATTGTTGAGTTCGCAAAATTACGGGATAACATGCACAATGAATATTTATAATTTTTCAATAATTAAATAAAAGCGTACATCACATGTATAAAACTAATCCTAGATTCCATATAATTTTAGTTTTGTGTTTCTGATTGTTCGCTTGAAATAAATTAAAGGACCTAGTTTCGCAATTATATCTTTCAAGCAATCATTTGATAAAGGGTATGAAGGAATCTAAATTCCTCAATCTTCTCATGAACACCTTCGCAAGCTTCCCACAAACTCCTATAATAGAATCTCACAAAAGGTTCACCAAGAACTCTAATTGTAGCCCCTCTAATGATATCCACACTTCAAACAAATCCACAAGCACTAAATCCCTACTCGTGAATTTAGTCTTCTTGTTTCTATTCTAATTTGGGAGTGAAGAACAATTCTTAAATGGATAGAACTTTTATCAAAAATGGATATGAACAAGTGATTAGAAGAATTGATATTTTATCAAAAATTGATAGAACTTTTTTGATGGAATATCTTTTCTTGTAGAAGAAAATAAAATAAAAACATAAAAGATGAAGAGGGAGAGGTGGCCAAAAATTTTAGTGCATTATTTTTTAATTTTTGGCCCCTTTAGTATTTGTTTGCACAAGGTGGTTTTGACCTAATCCAAATAGGTCTCCAACTTGTTCCTTCCTTATCCTCATCCAATTCCTGATCCAATTAGGAAACATTCTCCTATTTATCTCTTGCTAATTTCTTTCTTTCCAAGATAAAGGCTTTTCCATCTTTTATTAGAACTCTTTAATTCTTGTAATTAAGAATCCTAATGGGTCTTTAACCCCTTGGGCTTAGAATTTAATTAATTATTAAAGTCTAGCCACCTAATCAATTAAGCCCAATTAAAATAATCTTGTTATATTAATTAGTTTAAATAATTTAATTCTTTAAATTAATTTAAGCTTAGCTAATTAATTGGTCCAATCAATTAATTAACTCACTCCCATGAGCCCCTAATTCTTATTAGGTTCAAATAAATAATTTATTTATTTGGATGAATATTTAACTCCTTAAATTAATTATAGCTCAATTCAATTAATCACCATTATTTAACTGAATCCTACACTTTGGATCACATTGGATTAGAAGTGGATTATTTTAATTTGTCTGTGACTTATTAGGTTCTCAACTAAACTAGTAGTGAAGTTGCAATCTTCGCAACTTATGAATAAATTAATATTTCAATTAATTAATTTGCTTAGAATTAACTTCTTAATTCCAAGGACCTTACAAGTTAAGAGAAACACCTAACAGTGCATCTTGACTCCTCATCTTAGATGAAGAGCAGCAAATACGATTCTGCCAATTAATCTCCAGATTGAGTTTGCAGTATGGATTATAAGTTAAAACCCTATTATGACTTAAAAAC
>JAGSPU010000434.1:0-38923 GCA_019321725.1 Paulownia fortunei | reverse complement strand
TAACTAGTAGAAGATAAATCAAGAAATGGATTAAGAAGCTCAAAAGTTCTCATAGAAGTTAGAAGACCATGATTACTACTAAAACTAGAGTAGAGAACAAGACAGAAAAATAAAAGGTTTAATAAAAGAAGATGGTGCATAAAAATATAGATGCAACTCCATAAGATAACAATCTTCTGCGGCTTAACAAAGAGAAAATCAGATACAACTGTTTTACAATATAATGGGTAAAGGTATCTACACCGGTCAGCATTAGAAAAGTTTTGGAATTAGGTAAATAGATAAAGAGTATCAACCAGGCAGAAAACTTTCCAATGAGTGACACGTCTAACTCAATTTACAAAATTAATCTAATGCAGTATAAACTTGAAGCTTGGAGCATTACACACCAAAGAAAGAAAAAAATGAAAACGGAAGATGAAGAATAAACTAATTCAAGGGGATGCAAAATGTCTTTACACAGCAAGAGATATCACAATAGAAACAAAGTAAGCTTAACTAAATACTAGAGACGTGATGTCAAGCCCTTATTAGCTGTTAGAACCTTGTAAATATAGAAACACATCTCAGGTAAAATCCTGAAGCACAAGGTTTAAATCAATCTCAAGCAAAACAAGCAGGGAATAGTCCTCGTTTGGTGGGACTTTTCGATTTGCATGAACTTTTTTGCTCAAAAGAAAATATAGGAATGACGAAAATGAATATCATCCTCACCAATAACAACTTACCTCACAAAGAATAATGAAAAGGCGTTGAATAGGGCTTCCATAGTTGGCTCCTATAGATAAAGAAAAGCACTCGAATATCAGAATTTCTTAATTGACTGAAGAAGCATATTATGGTCCCTCAGTAATGTCATGACACTCACATCATGTCAAGGATTGAACAAACTTGAGCCACCCATGTTCATAGCTATAAGGACTGAGATACTTGTAACAAAGGCAAGCCAAAACAAAGTCGATCCTGCAAATTAGAGGTCCTCAGTGGTCTTCTGAATTAACAAGATAATTCTGAAGAGGTAAACCAACTTAAGAAGGTATTTGGCTACTCAAAGAATAATACCTCGAGAACTACCAGAATCCCTTGCAGAAATTTGCTGTTCGGATCCAACAGTACGCACATTCGGTTCTGATGTACTGGTATTTGTTCCAGCATCTAAAGACTTGGTATTCACTGTTTCCGACGTCACTATACCTCGGAATTCCTCACTTACTAACAATGCTGCTAGAACATCCATGAAAGAGTCCTTATCTGATTCAATAATGTATTCCTTTGCACGCTGCTCAGAAATTGTCACATCCAATTCATCAGAATCAGACAGCTCATCCTCGGATGCCTCTATATCTGTGGATACTTTCTCAGACCTTTCATCTTCTTCATCCTCAACATATGCTTTGTATGTCAAACGCAAAAGGATTTCTCCAGCTGATCCATTTCCGAACAGGCTCCAACCTCCTCGAAGTACCACTATCCTGTCTGCTGGAACAGTATCTTTTAGAGATCCAAGATCAACCTGCAACCAGTATTTCCAAAGGAATTTTAGTAACACTTTATGTCGTGATGTTAGTAAAACCTTAATAGAAGAATGGAGAATGTCCACTTGTAGACAAATAAGGTTTCCATCTATGTCGTAGACACTTCACAAGTTCATTTGGCCTATAGTGGATATTCACATAAAATCAGATGGTGTGGTCTGAGAAGAAAAAGGGACATAGATAATCAATTTCCCTTCCATGGCCTCTTGCAAGGGTCCAAATGCCATGCTTACAACCCAGTCGAAAAGCATTATGTTACTTTTGGTACTTGAAAAACCATAACTACCAGTAGAGATAAAGAAGAAATTTTGACAACCTATAACTAAGTAAATTATGTGACCACTCTCTACAGCAACAAACCAACTAACTCAAAGCAGAAAACATTACAAGAGGAACAAGGAAAAATCAACCATGATGACTGGTATCAGTCTTGTTTCTGAGATTCTAATTTGACATATGCCAAGTTCCAAGTGGAAACAGGAATTCCCTTTTCTCCATGTTGATAAGTATCTTCATGTTTTATGGCACTGTTCCTCAAGCTATCAGAGAGATGCGGTCAGTTCGATAAAAATTACTGGCCATGTTTGCTTGTGATCCACCGAAACAATCTCATTCTCAATTCATTCTCCCAAAACACATCCAAACACATATCACTTCTCCAATACATTTTCCTCACAATACATCACATTTCCAATAAATTCATTCTCCCATAACACTTCCCCAAAACACATCCAAACATTCCCTTGAGTGTTTAGCTCTTCGAGATTAAAGTTTAATATTTTCTTGTATCTTCCTTTGTTTTCAGGATACTGCTGAAGCTAACAGATTGATTTTAAGATGCTGTATAGCTAATTAATTTCCTCGTTACTATGAGTTTTGAGTAACTAAGTTCCCCTTGTTTTCAAGTGTTTTCCTTGAAACCTGTTATAGTTTAGGACCTTTCTTGGTGATGCAGATGACAGGAGTGCATTTACAAATGATGAGGTTAGAGGCTAAAATCTTGTGGGTTTCCTGGAAGCCCATCTTCTCAAGTTCATCAAAATAGAGAGGATGCCTAAAAGATGGTAATGCTGTTAAATATTGTGATTGCAGCTGCAAGTACATGAGCACGAGCGTGTTAGGTGTAGAGGTGAAAAAATGGGTTGGAGCACATTAGCCCGCCAGGAATCGCCCAACAAACTGAGCGTTGGCTACCAAGAATCTTGGGGGTGTGTATTGTATTGATACATCTTCCACCTCCATCTCCACTTCAACTTCCAAAAAAATGCAAACTGTAACTTCAGCCATCATTCAAATATGCAATCAAGAATTTAGCACATATTTATTTCCTCTTTTGATCAATATTTCAGGAGCCAAATATCATATGACAGGGACTTCCGACTACTTCAACAAGGTTTTTATGTTTCCATAGCAAAAAACCATCAGTTTCATGGTTTACTCTATCAATCTCTTTATCTTCATTTTCTATTACCTTAAGAACTACATGATTGATTTACTTCATTCTATGCTTTCATTTTTTAGTTGTTCCAGTAAAGAGCAAGGTTGCAATGGTTTCTTCATGAACACCCTATTAGTTCAACCAAAAATATAAATCATCAAACCAATTCCAATCAAGGCATTTGTTTCAAGACAGTGGATGTTTCCATATCATATATAAATGCACATTTTGCTAAAAAAGAAAGAGAACAACAATGAAGAAACATTTACAATTTTCAGATAAGAAATAAAAGATGTATATCTGCAAATTTAAAATGTCTTACCTCTGCAGTACCTACAGTCAAGTCTGTGAATCCAAGAGAATCTTTTACTTCAATGCATAATTTTTCTTTCCTAGGGTCAGCAACTAACATGTGAAAATCCTGCGAGATATAAATGAAGTAATACTAGTAATAGATCCAGAACTTCTCCTCATGAAATCACACATATCAGACAATTGCAAATCAGTTAAAGAACTCACCTGATTCCAGATTGGCTCACCAGGAGGTCCAATAACTGTAGTTTGGCTGTTTCTTTTACTACGTATCACTTGATCTCCCAATCTTAGAATAACATATGGATCTGTTTTGCCTGTAACATTGCAGGATGGCAAATGTGTCATGGTAGATTGGGAGAAATTTATGTGAATCAGAAGCAGCAGTTGCAGACAAACTGATCGTAACTTATGCCAACAACTGACACTCTACACAGGCGGTTAAACATTACACTTACAACCCAAACAGTGAAAAAGTAAAATTCATACCATAGAATATATAACTGAGTTTTCGTGCATCAAGAAGAGTCACGGACAATTCTCCAGCAAATTCATTATTTCCCTCTTGAATTTCTCCAGATTTGGAGTCATTTGGAACAGGTCCAACAGCTTTTCCCTTCTGAAAATCCAGAACTATTTTTTTTGGACGTACAAATAGCTTAGGTAAATCCTCGGTGAGAAGTTTTGTCAAAAACCTGCCAATGAAAACGTTTAGCTCAGCATTCACAAAAGAAACAATTGAATTTGAAAATGATAGCGAAATGACTGTTGCAGAAACCAAAGGTAATAACTAAAAACACCAAAGGGCAGGTACATGTATACAGAATATTACTGGCCGAAAAATATAGCAAATCAAGTACAAGGCATTAACCAAGAAACACTACAACTTAAAAGTGAAACAAGAAAATAAAAGCAGGTAAATGGTTACAGAATATTAATAGCAGAAAATAACAGCAAAAAGGAGTTTATTTTACTGGAAGCAACTTCACACAATTTTTCACTTTCGTTTTAGAAGAAAAATTGGGAGTAAATTGATTAATCTAATTCAGTAGTAAAGGTATAAATACTATATATGTAATCAACAACATTAACTTACAAAAGCAATTTACTAATATGCAGGGCCAAGATTCTGTAAAAGAGTTGGGTGGGAATGGAAAGTGAGATATATCTATATAAACAATGATTGTAGATGTATGACACAAATTCCATAGCAGGATTTTTTGTAATCTTATTGCAGTAAAAGTGACACAGGGGATTTGGTATATTTATTTTAGGGTTTAAGTTTACTGAATTAAATGCAGGAACAATATCTTAAGTGAAAAGAATTTAGCAACACGGTATTTTTAGGAGGAATTTCATTTCTTAGATCTCAAAAATCCTTCCTCATATAGGACAATAAACAAAAGCAAATTACTGTGCTTATGTCCCAAGATTTTACCTATCTAGCATATCTGACAGAAAAGAAAAACTATTGACTCCGGACACGAGATTCATAAATAAGCATATAAAAAAGTAAGGGTACAAAATAATGAAGAGGAAGAGTGGAGGAGAAAACATTAGTTTCCCATCAAAGAGACACAATTACACTCTCAATTGAAAAGGTCGGGGACGTACAAAACCATATGACGAATAAAACAGAGAAATTAAAAGAAGAGTCAAAGGACAACATAGTGGGATAAGTTAACAATATTTCACAAAAGCAAGAAGAAAATCACTTACATTGAGAGGACAGGAATCGCTGAATGTTTCCCGTGCACCAAAAAATAGAACAACATAAGAAACAAAAGTTAGTAGGGTTCCCCTGACATATGAAATCAAATAATAGTATGAATTACATGAATTACGCTGAAACATTCTACAAGTAGAAGCTTTAATTAAATGAGATAAAAATTATCTCAACAGATTAGCGAGCTTCATTAAACATCAAGACAAGAAGCAAGAAACCGCCATCTTTAGTCCACACATGTCATACTTACATTGATTGAGAAATTAATTTACAAATTTCAATCTTTATCCATGGCGACCAAGGACCATTATACTATTTCCTCTCAGTCACATTTATCCTGGATTTTGCAGAAATCTGAGAGCAAGAAATTGTATCTTTCTAGTATAACCTGAGTTTTGCAATGAAGTCAATCTAGCCCTAGTTTAGATAAAGGAACCAACAGCATTATACAAAGGCCCTCGAAAAAGTTAAATCTCAGATTGAAGGAAAACGAAAAGGATTAACCTCAGTAAAATGTCCAAGATGAAGAAACTAAAGCCTTCCCACATCTAGCAGACGATGCTGATTACTTTTGGTCCAGAATATTAACTAAGCTATTGAGGCAAATGATAAGAAACACCGTAAAAGGTCATGTAGGGAGCAATAACCCCTTGGGAAAGGAGATGTGGCAGAAAAGAGCATAATTCAAGTATATGAAAAACCAATACAGTTAATAAATGTCAACATATTCAGAGATAGAACTTTACTTCTCACTTTGCATGTCCATGAGTCATGGCAAGGTGCTTAGACGGATGATAACGTGAGATACTGACATCAATAAAGAACCTAGAATGCATGTCTAAAGAACTCGATACATAACTATAAGTTACCTTCTTTATAATCGACCTGGTATTTATTCCTTCTGTTCCATTTTCCAAAAGGGATTGTCACATAGAGTCTAAGGATGAAAACTGTCCTTTCACTTTTATCAAATCTGCAGAACCGAATACAGTCTGTACACCCAGTTTCGGTCATTAAGGGTGAACATTTCTCAGGAATTATAAAGCAAAGAAGATCCTTGGGCTGTCCCAAAATTACTTGGTTAGCTTTTTCGAAATGGTTTCTCAAGTATTTCATTTGGTCTTCCAATATTCATCTTTTTCACCGACTCTCAGATTTCACTAGAGTAGAATATTACATCCTGATGCCCTAATTGAATGCCATGATTGAGATAAGGCTAATGCAGAAAGTGAGATTATAACATACCCATTAAATTGAATAAGCGAAATGGTGATAACTCAAACTTTATCTTTGGAAGAGAAACAAAGGCCCAGGAAACAGCTCCCACCCATGGCTCTGTTGGTATCAGTCGCAGTTTGACCCATAATTCCCCATCAATGTCAAAGTCTCGTACACCCACTGGCACAACAATGGGAAGGATGCTGAATTTAAGTGACAAAAGTAGAAGCATACGTGCACCACCAGTGTAGCGGAGACCTATCTGGTATCTTGGTACCAGGAAAGAAATATATTACTAACTTAAACACACCTCAGAGTAATCACCATCTATATAGATTATGATAGAGGCGTTGTAATGCATCATGTATCAGTAAAAATAAGCATGCACATCTGGTGAACGTTATGTACTGGATAAATATTTTGGGATAATTCATTGAAAGAATTAAAACATTCTTATTAGTGTTCCCATCTTCTTAGACTGCAACTAGAAAATTAACTCGAATTTCCTTTACTCATCAAAGTCGAGAGTGAAATGTCAAAAGAAGCATGACAAATCCAACCAATTCATTGGCACACAGAACTAATGAAATGTCCAGAATTGATTTGAAACAGCATCAAATAGAAACATATAAATTACATTTTGCCTTCGCAAATTCTTGCTGCCATGAATTTAATATTAAGCAGAACAATCTATTATAGAAAGCCGCAAAGTGGTCCTTTCTAACAGGTGTGCGCCAGCAGCAGATACCATTTTGCATGGATTGGATTCTGATAGATATGAACCTTTCGTCACAACTTCACCTGGTTTTCTAATCCCTCAGAGATTGGATAGATAGAGAACTTACAGAAATGTAATCTTCATGGGAACTACACTTCAACTTCCTAAAGTCAAAATTACACTCAATATGGTTTTGACCTTTGTTGTTCTTCTGCTTTATTCTAGTCCTGCCACAATTGAATTTCACCTTTGCAGGTGCTGTACAAAAACTTTAAATGTAACCATATCTGCATTAACATATGTTTGACTTAATTTTAACTCAAACTTTAAGCTTTATGTGCTACGGAAAGAAGAGTTGATCCATTTTTTATTTGGCAAAAGAACAGCTCAGTCAGGTCAGGGTTTTCCAAGATTTTCTCCACTAAAACATCATTGCTTCAGGTAAGTGAATTACATGAGGGTTCACAGGAAGACAGGATAGTCTAACTTCTTCTTGCAACAAAAAGGGATATTTTTTCTCAGAACTCATTATTGGGATGGAAGTTGGAATCGCATTGGACTTAAATAATTCTTCAACGTTAACTCAGACATCCACTAGCGCCAAATTATTCCACCCATATGATTATTAGTTTTTTAAAGCAAGAATGATGCTATTAAACATTCTTCTTTTCTGTACTTTTTTTCTGAATCCGATGACTGTTCTGAAGGCAACAAGTTCTCATCCATTCCGATCTGATTGGTTGATCTTGACATAGAAGAGTGCTCTCTTACGGACCAATACTGCAACTTAAGATTATGATGACAACACATCAAACTTTCCAATTTCAGAAGGCTCGTCACCTATATCTGATGATTAGTCAGAGTAAGGATTGATATTCAATTCATACATCAACATCTTTCATTCCTGTTATGATATCAGTTTTGTAATTTGATTCTAATTGTATAGCAAGAAGTCTCATATTAAAGGCAAGAAACATTAATATTCACCCATTTTTAATCAACTTATGGGGCATATTCTAGAGGCTATGCTGAAAAGTTGTTTTCTAAAAGGGTGAATTAACTATATTGCAAGGGGAAAAACACTCACTGCAAGTCATTAACACGACGAGAAGTTCTGCGCTCGACACTCCTAACAGACAATGGTTCATCCCCCAAGGAGAACTGCTTGATCTCAACCCTCTGCACATAATCCGGCTTCTTGAGATTGTCAATGACAGGCTGCAGCAATCCAATGATCCAATTCTCAATCCCACCCCTGTACACTTTCCACAGCTTCCCCAACACCATGTTCACCCACTCTACCGACTCTTTCCTCTGCAAATCCTTCTCAAGAAACAAGGACAGGCTAGTAGGTACCTGTGGCCAACTCCCCAGCTTAGTGTCTCTACTTCTTGCATTTCTCTTTCTCGACATCCACAGCTTATCGAAAACAACTCCCACAAAAAAGAAGAAAGCAAAAAGACCGAAAATATTGCGATTTATGGGAGGAGATGGAATGGGATGGATGACCCCCAGCTGATTCCTCAGCTTATCTACAATAGGGTCTTGCCCGAAATTCGTACTGTAATAGTTACTACCATTAGTATTGAAACCAGATGAAGAAGCATAATCGAATTCTTCTTCATCAGAAAACCGCTTCAAGACTATGCTTTTGGCGCCCCTTCCTGCGGCGGCATTGAAATGGTGTTGTGAATTTCCACCATTGATGCAGGCGTGAGCTTGAAGGAGAGCCCATCTCACATTTTTAACTATTACTCCTTCTCTCTTTCTGTGGCGTAATTGACAAATAGGAGGATTAGCAGCACAAGGGCAGAAGCTGAAAAGGGGTGACTGGGAAAGGGAAGGCAAGAAGAGGTTTTTCCTCTGTGAGAAATCACAGCAAAGGGGTGAAGTATTGGAAGCCGACTGCAAAACCATTAAATTATGGGCACCCAATATGGACAACAAGAAAAAGAATTGCTGGGAAACATGAATGAAAACCAAATAACCAGGAATTGGACTTCTTTTTTGTCCTGGAGAGGTGAGAAAAATCCCTGACAACAGACTTGAGTCCCAAATGATGATGATGGTGAAGAAGAAGAAGAAGAAGAAGAAGAAGACAAAGAAGGGGTAGGGTAGGATACAGAAAACGTTTGATTGTAGTTCACGAATTTGAGTTGCGTCTTGATTTTGGGATGAAAAGGATCAAATCCGAGGACAGGGTTTCAACTCCAGAAAAAAACTGGGGACACAAAAAAGGATTGATATATATAATTTTTGCAGTTCACGAATTTGAGTTGGGTTTTGATTTTGGGATGAAAAGAATTCAACTCCAAAAGAAGAATTGATATATATATCTATATATATATATATATATGTATATATATACTTCCTCTCCCTCAAAATTTTTATGTATTTTTTGTGACGGAATATCTGAAAAAGTTAATAAGTTTAGTATTATTCTAAAAAATTTCTTATAAATGGTATCATGGTTACTTTTACAAAAATAAATTAATTTAAAAAATAAATTTTATTTGAAAACTCTTTAAATATTAATTTAGGACAAAAGACAGCGTTTCACTATGAAAAGTTGATAAAATTATGTGAAAATATTGTACTATTATTACTATTCTTTTTTCATGTTGGTGGTTAGGAAAACGTAGGTCTCAATGGCTCAATTAATTATAGTCAAAATTAGTCTTTAGTGATTTTGGAATTAAGAAATAAATAACGAGGATCACATGGGTCGGAGCAAACGCGGTTAATTTTATAGACTCCGACCATGATTATGATACCGTGTCGAAGACATAGTAGTTAGCATTTGAAACTAATTAGTAGTGACATTTGAATTTAATTTTCCATTTTTCTTTTAGATCGTACCTATTGAATATACGTAGTTTCCTTTATTTGGACGTAGGAGGCCGGGGTGTTTTATGTTGACCTGTACCCATGAAAATTTGACTCCAACAAAGATTGAATAAAAAGATGTGGAATTTGCCTCTTTCGTGCACGTAGGTTTTTCGTTTTTTTTATTTTATTTTTTTTTTAATTCAAAAAATCAAGTATCATCATTTCTAATGAGGGTGGACCACATAATTTGTGATTGATATATTATAATAAATTTAAAAATTACAGAAAGTAATAATAATATTTATTGTCTTTGATATGATGTTATGCCTAAACACATATGAGAGTGATTAAATCAACAATTTTAATTGACTCTTTTCCTATATTTATATTGAATAGATGGTAATTAAGACTACAAATATAATGAAATTGAGAAAATGACAAATGCAGTTATGTAAAAGAAAAAAAGAATTGTTTTGTATAAAGTACCACTTAAAGCAATTGTTTTTGAGCGAAATGACTTGTTTGTCTTCTCATCAAAAGTTGTACAACCGCCCCCCGCCCCCCGCCCCCCACCCAAAAAAAAAAAAGAAAAAAAAAAGAAAATGATATTGTGCAAAAGTATCTGATATAGAATGGGCAAATTACTTTTGTGTCCATAAAGATGTTTGTTTGGCTTCTATTTGGCTGCCTCAATTCTCATTTAGCTCTTCATTGATATATATAAGAAACCTACTCATGCCAAAATTTCGCTCTCTTCAGCGCTTAACACCTTGTAAATTAATTAGAAACAATGTTCATATCCTTTGTATTTGAAGCTTTGACACCAATGACTCGGATTGTATGATAAGAAGACACTAGTTTTTAACTTTTTTTTTTAGCGAAACATTGTTCTAACATGAGTTTTTGGGTGTTTTGAAGAAATGTATTCTGATGAAATGTGTTTTTGAAGATTAATTTGAGAATGAAAATAATATATATTTATATTTTGGAAGCGGACAATTTGCATAGTACCAGTCTTGTCAATTAAGTTTTTGTCTGGTTTTTTTTAATATTATATATTATATTTTTAAATATAAAAAAATAATATATATTTATAATAATATAATAATTAAATAATATAATGATGTTGATATGTAGTGAACTCCATTTTATTTTGGAGGGGAATGAAATTGTTTGGAATCACAATCTTATTTCGGAAAAATACAATTTTTTCTGGAATGACAACCAAATGTAGCCATATTGATGGTTTTTTGACTAACATATGGGATTTTGGCAAAAAACCCATGCTTTTTATTTTTCACAAAATGAAAAAAGAGGTGTGATATTCCATATGGATGGATTGTAAGAGGATGTTTGGGTGATTTTTAGTACACATGATGATTCTTTTAATAATTTGAGTTAATTATTTTCATATAGTTCCTTTCCAAAATCTTTTATCTATTTTGATTGGTAATGAAATTTTAGATTATAGTTGAAAAATAGAAAAAATTTAGTATGTTTATAAAATAACTCTCAAAAGTAGTGGTTGATAGTTAGTAATTTTACATTGTTATTTTAAAAAAATATTTTACTTACAAAAGTTCATTGTAAGAAATAAATTTTTATTTTGAACGTAAAAAATAAGAAGCATATATTTGAAATGATGAAGTAGTTGCTTATACCGGAGTCTCGCAAGTGACCTCCAACCCCTGACCTATATGTTTTTGAAACTCATTCCCTGTTTTGGGGATGTTCGAATATTTTGTTTTTATAATTGTATTGTGATAGGTGAAAATGTGAAAATTTTATCTGAATTATACATTTTCATTCTAAAGAAAATGGAAACTTTTGTTTTGTTATTCGTTTCAAAAATTATTTTGGCCATTTGGAGTTTCCTTATTTTAGTAATATATTTTGTAAATTGTTTCAATGAAGAGACTATTAAATTATACTAAACAAATTAGAAATATTTTATATACAATTATAGGAAAATCTGCATTATACTTTAAAGTACATCACATTCATTCAAAATTCTGTAAAATTTTATGAAAAAAATAAGATTGACAATTTTACTTCTTATAATTATTATGTTTTAAGTTATTATTATGGCTAATTGTTGGTTATGCTTACAGTTAATATTACCACAAATAACAAGTAAAGTTAACCATAATAAAGTAAATACAACTTTTATTATTTATGCTTCAACGTCATTAATAATATAGGAAATTATTTATATTTTCTACAGTATAAATTCCTTATGTGCTAATAAACTTATTAATATTTGTATTGTTACTACAAAACTTTCAGAAACAACTTACCTGTATAAATTAATCATTGGAATTGAAACTTGATTAACAAAGTCTAATTTATTATTTTTTTAGGGTGTAAAATTAACTGTACAATAGCTATGGTCAACTATTTTGCCCATGTAATAGAGGCAAAACAAATTGGAAAGAAGTTCACGTTAGTCATGGCAAAATTAAAATCCTGTAATCTAGGTTGATTTATAAGTAGACAATATCTGATTAAAAGTTAAAAAGTTTAACGAAGATAAGAATAAAGAATCAAAGATAGAATAATCATAAAGATTGAAAAGATAAATTTCCAATCATTAGTGGAGCTAAACTTGTTAGTTTAGCTACAATTATTCGAAATTCGATCTTAACTCAAATAGACTTTGCAAAGTTATAATAAGGAACGACAGTTAAAACAAGGTTGAAATGAGTTTGGCTAAGGTAATTGTAGACAAATTAAGTTTATGGTCTATTAAATAACGACAACGTATCAAATAATATATTAAATATTATTTTATATTTTTTATTAATATTTTAGGAATTTAATTATTTTTTTAATTCTTAAATTAAATAGTAAATTAAATTGATAGTTAATATATATTTTCGATCAATCAAATGTCGACAAGTGTCAAATCTCAATTCTTGCAATCAATATAGTATCTTGCAAATCATGAAAGTAAATGCCAATATTTTGGTAATTTAAATCACATCTTGTGATTAAGGTAGTAAATGTCAATCAAATTGTGAAGGACCAATTAAATTGCGTCAGTCCATCAAATAATTATGGCAAGAACTCATATCCTACAAGTATAAATATGAGTCATCTGCAAGAAGAAAAAAACACACACAAGTTGTGAAGAAAAAATCCAAGCAAGAAATGTATTAGAGGAATTCTGTCAACTTAAGGAGATCAAATTCGAGGAGATCCATGGTGTTCAAAACGAAAGTCAAGGCGTTCATCACGAAGTTTACTCAAGTGATAATGTTTAATTCAAGATTAAGTTGTTAAACTCTTAAATTAACGTTATTGAAAATTTAATTTATATTGGAGGAGATCAAAGGGTTACTTTCATCAACAAGTTACCAAAATCACCAAGTCAATGTTCTTAAAGTTGTAATGTTTAATTCGAAATCAAGGTGTTAAACCTCAAATTAATATTATTGAAGTGCGAAATCAATTTGGAGGAGATCAAATCAGTGATTCTACCTCTAAAATCTCAAATCCAAAAGATATTGTGCTTGAAGAGAAGAATCAGAGGAATTAATTAGAGATTGTAACCATTTAATTCTTTTGATACATTAAAATTCATTTGTACTATTTTTCTTGTTTGTTAATTTTTGCAGACAACGAAATTTATGTTACAAATTTTTGGCATGTCAAGTGGGACAATCTCTACCTCTCATCTTTTCTCTTCATCAAAAGTTTTGAAGTATCACAATAGCTGCTCGCAAAATCACAGTAGTGAAGGTTGCTACTTCAAATTCTTCAAATGCTACAAGTGAAAGTCTTGGTGTCATCATAGAAGTATGTCCAAAAGATTGCAAGCATTTTCTCATATGACTCCTTTGCTCGAAATTGTTGAGGACTTACCACATCTTGCTGACACCAATGAAGATGATGGGGACTTGAAGGATGAATTTGCATCATCCACTCCTCGCTCAGCATCAAGTTACTTATTTACTTCGAACATGACGCTTGTCATGGTGACAAATGCTACAACTTTGGAAGAGCAAATTACAAGTTTACAAAGGCAATTGAGGGACTCACGAAATATGTTTAAGAACAAGACTCTCAAATTACAAAGTTGATGAACAAAGTGGACAATGTTGATACTAGTCACATCATGGGTAAACAAGTTGAAGCTCATGATGAAGCTGGGACATCCATGAAGCAACAGCCAAGTAAAAGAAAGAAGTCTTTTAAAGAGTTACAGGTTTCATCTGATGGGTTGATTCCTGCTGACTAACTAAAGGAATTTATCATGGGGACTATCAAAAACAAATTCGATGGAAGTTCTAAATCATATTTGACTTATACCAAGCCATACACCAAAGGATTGACAATTTAAGGATGCCAGTTGGCTACCAACCCCCAAAATTTCAACAATTTGATGGCGAAGGCAACCCAAAGCAACACGTGACTTATTTTATTGAGACATGCAATAATGCTGGAACATATGAAGACTACCTGGTCAAGCAATTTTTTCGATCACTGAAAGGAAATGCGTTGGATTGGTACACTGATTTTGAGGCAAACTCAATTGATAGTTGGGAGCAATTGGAACAAGAGATTCTTAACCGATTCTATAGTACCCGACAAACAGTCAGCATGATTGAACTCACAAATTCACGCCAATAGAAAGAAGAGCCTGTCATCAACTACATTAATCGTTGGAGAAATCTAAGCCTTAGTTGTAAAGATCGATTGTCAGAGGCTTCGACTATTAAGATGTGCATTCAAGGAATGCATTAAGGCCTTCGATACATTTCTTCAAGGATTGAGTATGGCTGCAAGTGGAATTGAAGGGCCACCCATACAAGAACCTCACAAGTCTAAAGAAAGGCAAAAAGCCAAGAAATGGGGCAAGTCTTTTTTCAAAACTCCAAACAAAGAATTCATGGCAGTTAATACAACACCTATCAAATTAAGAGGAAATGCAAATGACAAAAGTGGTGAAAAGAAAGACATCTCTCAAGAAATGAGGCTAAGAAAGTTGACTTTAAAAAGATGCAAGCAAAGAAATATCCATTTCTCAATTTTGATGTCTCTGGAATATTCGATGACTTACTCAATGTAAACCTCATTGAATTACCCAAAATGAAGCGACCTAAAGAGGCAGGGTGAATAAATGATCTAAAATACTACAAATACCATCGTTTGGTTGGGCATCTAATTCATTATTGTTTTATATTCAAAGACAAAATCATGCAGTTGGCTCATCAAGGGAAGATCACACTTAAGGAAGATAATGCGGCTACCAATCTTGTCACCATCACATTTGGATCACTTGATGTCATAATAGAGAATGTGCCTGGGTGGAATGGTAGTCGAAGACTTGATCATGGCAATAATGCTTTCATAGTGATCAAAATATTTTCTCTAGTGAAATCTGTCTGTCTGGGACTGGGGTCCATACTCTCACTGATGATTGTGGCTCAGCAACGACCTTCACTGATGAGGACTTGCTACTTGGTTCCAAACCCCATAATAGGCCATTATTCGTGACTGGCTATACTTGCGAGCAAAAAGTAAATAGGATATTGATTAATGGAGGCTCTGTAGTCAATATCTTGCCCTTGCGTACAATAAAAGAGTTGGGAGTTTCTATGGATGAACTTGTAAATAGCCGCTTGATGATCCAAAGTTTCAATCAAGGGAACAAAGGGCTCTCGACATCATAAGGTTGAAGTTGTTGATGGATGATATGGCATCAACTGCGCTATTTCATGTCATAGATGCCAAAACATCGTATAACATGCTTCTTTGTCACCCTTGGCTATATGAAAATGGAGTTGTTCCTTATATTTGGCGCCAGTGCTTCAAGTATTGTAGAGAAGGTGCGGTGAAAATAGTGCTTGGTGATGATAAATCTTTCACTGAGGCTGAATCACATTTTGCTGATGCTAAGTACTATCTTAAAGATACAAAGTTGACAAAGGTCAAAGAAAGCCCATTTCATGAGCAATCTAATCAACAAGATGATCAATTTGATGGAGAAAAAAGCAAAGAGACCTTGCCAATTCACTATGATGGAAGTTACTCAAAGGAGAATCGTCTCTCACCGAAACTGAGTTATTAAAATGGTTGGTATTACCATTAACCAAACTTGATGCAAAAAAGTCATCTCCTCAACTACTTAAGGGATTTGTTCGCCTAATTCAAGGACCTGAGAAAGAACACGGAGAATGTTTAGAACTCCAAGCTGTAAAATGCTTTTATCAGATAGCCTACAAACATCTTGTTAAAGCTGGATACGACCCACAAGAAGATTCTAGTATGGCAAAACTCTCTTATGAGGCTACTAACGAACAAGCGCATGGGCTTAACGCTACCTAAAAAATATTGAAAGAAAAAGGTATGCGATTCAAAGTACTCAAACGGGCATTAGGGTTGTCCCACAAAATCCTATTCGTATTGCTATCAAAAGAGCCAGCAGCAATCATGCAACTGAGAATGGATTTTCATCAACAAATAATGTCTTTGATGAAAATGAAAAAGAAATGCAACGAGTGTCTGTCTTTGATAGACTTGGCCCACCTAGAAAGTCGAGGTATAAAAGAACCAACAATCGAAGATTGTGTATCTCCAAGATGACAAGGTATTTAAAGAAAGTTGATAGGCCACGAGTCACTTAAAAATTCAAAGTTTGATCCCATCTCGTACGATAAAGTCTTGAAGGTTAAATTGTAATTATTATTTTCACACGAACCTAAGACAATGAAGAAGATGATAAAGAAAGTGTGGTTTTCTCTTATCACATTAGAAGTGGCATCGACTATGCAATTCCTCAAAATATTAAGGATTGCTTGCATAAGAAAATCCTCAAATTGATCAGTGGGGGCTATATTGAGAAAATGGATTACGCCATGAAAATAGTTCGTATAAGATAAAAGTATAGCCAAATGAGGACATGTGTTGATTTCAAGAAGATTGAACATGTAGAAAGTAATGTTGTGTCAACGAATCATATCACTGTAAGTGAAGAAGTTTCAATCAAAGAAGAGGATGATGAGGCTGCTTCTCCTGAGCTTGAAGAAGGTGTTGAAGCCACTATAGATGAATTAAAGGAGATTAATTTAGGCGATACTAATAACCCTCGACCAATCTATATTAGTGCTTTGTTGACCAATAATGAAGAGAAAGCATACATCGAACTTCTACATGAGTTCAAAGACATATTTGCTTGGTCATATAAAGAAATGCCTGGATTGGATCCAAAAGTGGCAGTCCATCACTTGTCTGTTAAGAAGGGAGATCGTCCTATCAAACAAGCTCAACATCGATTTCAGCCGAGTTGGTCCCATTAATTAAAGTTGAAGTGAATAAACTTATTGAAGATGGGTTCATTCGAGAAGTCAAATATCCCACATGGATTTCTAGCATTGATCATGTGAGAAAGAAGAATAGTCAGATTCGAGTTTGTGTTGATTTCAGAGATCTGAATGGTGCATGTCCTAAAGATAACTTTCCGTTGCCCATTACCGAACTCATGATCGATGCTACTACAGGACATGAAGCATTATCCTTTATGGATGGATCATCTAGATATAATTAAATACGCATGACACCAAAGGATGAAGAACTAACAACATTAATTACCCCCAAAGGCAGACCTGACCATGGGCCGGGTCCAAATCGAATCCGGCCCGTGGCTGACCTGTGGTCAACGGGTCAAAACCCATTGACCATGGGTCCGACCCGCGGATCTATAACTGACACATGGATTCATGGGTCGATTACGGATCTGAAAAATTTGGACCCGTGAACCGCCGGGCGGACCCGGCGGTTCAAGAAAAAAAATTCAAAGTAGCTGTTGCCAAATGGCAACGACTATGCAGTGGTAAAAAAATTGACTGTTGCCAAGTCAAATGGTCAAATGACCGTTTGATTTTTTTAATTTTTCTTCTATAAAAACCCATCAATTCTTCATTTTTTCCACACTTCAACTCTCAAATCTCAATTATCTAATTCTCAACTCTCAATTCTCTAATCTTCACTCTTAATTATTCATTCTCAATTCTATATTATTTTAATTATTTCATTAAATCTTTTTTCATATTTTGTTTATTTCATCTTCAATTATTTATTATTCAATTCTATATACTAAATTTTCATCATTTATAAAAATGGCTGGTTCAAGCAATAGAGGTAAGGGAAAGATGTTCGCAACCGACGAGGAACCAAGGTTCAACATCGATTGTGAAGTTGAGTTAAGTGATGAAGAGCAAACTCACTTGTATACTACTCAAGAAACAATGAGTGATGCGCATACTCGATCTATTCCATCTCTCAAATCTTCTATTTTTATAAAACAGTTTGATAAAATGACACTTCTAAATGGAGAGATGCGAGCAAAGTGTAAATATTATTCGTAATCTTACAAATTTCAATCCGGAGGCAGTTATGGATCCTTGAAAAGACATGTGGAGAAGAAACATCCAGTAGAATTTGGCATTGATTGTACCTAAACTCAAATGCCATCATTCGCATCTTCCCGCGCTAGTGGATGTAACGATCTTTCTTTATTTAAATATAATGATGTTAGATGTAAAGAAATTTTAGCTAGATTTATTTTTGTTGAACATCTTAGTTTTAGTTTTGCAAATAAATTCTTTTTTAATGAATTAATTCAAACAACATATAATCTGGCGGCTAAAGATGTTCCACGAACCACACTAACACATCATGTAAAAAATTATATAATAAATCTAAAAATGAGTTAAAAGAATTATTAAATAATGTAAATAATAAAATTTCTTTATGTTGTGATATTTGGAATGATCATTGGCAAATATATTCATATATGGGTATTATATGTCATTGGATTGATGATTCTTGGACACTTCAAAAAAGATTACTTGCATTTAGAGTTTTTGATAGTTCACACACAGCGGTAAATATTTCATAAATTATATTTTAATATTAGAAGAATATAATTTAGTTAATAATTTTTTTTTCAATATTATTTGACAATGCTGCAACTAATAATGCTAGTATTGGTGATTTTCAAGTTGTACGTGAACCATCAATTGGTGGTAAATTTTTTCATATTAGATGTATATGTCATATTTTAAATTTATGTGTACAAGATGGCTTAAAAGTTTTAGATAATCAACTTAAACCAATTAGACAAGTATTTTCTTATTTATGGACACATCCACATATTAATAAACAATGGTTTAGATTTTATAAGGCTTATGGTGTGAGGCCTAAAAAATTTTCACGGGATGTTCCAACCTGTTGGAATTCAACATATAAATTATTAGAAGAATCTATCGACTATAAAGATTTATTATGTCAATTTTTTGTACAAATTATTTCTACTCCTTTTCATTTATATCCACATCATTGGACAATATGTGAAAAAATTTGTAATATTTTAAAAATATTTAATGATGCTACTTTATAATTATCTAGTGTTTATTGCCCAACTTATCATTTAGTATTATTAAATTATTGTAATATTGCATCAGTTTTACATGAAAATATTAACTCCCAAGATGAAAATTTAGTAAATTGTGCGTTATCAATGCAGTTGAAATGGGAAAAATATTTTTTTGAAATTCTAGATATTAATTTAATTGCTGTTGTTTTTTATTCTAAACTTAAATTAGATGGTTTACAAGTCTTATTATTAATTTATTACAATGCTTTAACACGTAATGAAAATAATTATACTATAGATATTAATAATATTTTATTTAAAATTAGAACACTTTTAAATGAATTTTATAATGAAAACAGTTTCAAATATGGTTCACAATCAACTCAAGTTGATATACATAGAACTAGTAGTAGTAGTAGTAGTTTTAGGCTTACGGCAGCACAACTTTTACTTAGGGAACGAACTAAACGTCCTCGAGGATCCTCAAGTTCTAGCCAAGAACTTGAGAGTTATTTTAATATTTTATTTGAGTTTAATGAGACAGATAACGATAGAGTGTTTGATATTTTGCGATGGTGGTCGCAAAAGGAGCAAACGTATCCAATTTTATCCATGATGGCGAAGGAGATACTTGCTTCACCTGCTTCAACCGTTGCAGTGGAGCAAGTCTTCAGTGCGGGAGACAATATATTAAGTGAGAAATGCTCAACGTTGTCTCCCGAGAATTTAGAAGCCAAAGCATGTCTTGATGATTGAATCAATACCTCAGTACGAAGACAAGGTCAGCCAGATTCGGAGGAAGATCAAGAGGAGGACACATATGGAACAACGACGGGAATGGGTGGGAGTGATTGAGCCACGTCACTCCCTAAGGTAAGAAGGGTTAAAAGGTAAGAGAATTGCATGGGCTTTGATTCCTCTATACCTAAGAGGATATGTAGGCAACTTAAATTTAAGTTCAAACCCATTTTTATTTTTAAAATGATTTTTAATTATATAATTTAAATTTTTGCCAATATTTTTTTAAAATTGAAGTGCAAATTTTTTTATTAAAATTTAAGTTTAAACTTTAAGATTTCAAGTTGAGCATCTTTTTTTATATATTTATTATAATTAGAATATTTAATACTTTAAATTTTAGATAATAATTTTTTTTTCAAATTTAAGTTAAACATTCATTAAGTTCAAAAATTAATGATATTTTTTTAAATTTAAGTTCAAATTTTTTCATTCAAATATATGTTTAAGATTTCAAACCCTTGTTTTTATTTTACAAAAGTTACAATTTTGTAGAATTAATAGTTAGTTAAAAAGTAACAAATTTTCAATATATAAGGTAAAAATAAGAAAATAAAAAAAATTCAAGGGTTGGAAGCGGAATCAGAATCAGCGGGTAATCGAAACCGGCCCGGCAGTTCTGAAACTCGAACCGTAACTAACCTTGACGGTTAAAATTAAGGTTAAGGGTCGGGATTTTCTTGAACCGTAACCGGCGGTTCCTGAACTGTGGTCAGGTCTACCCAAAGGTATATATTGCTACAAAGTGATGCTATTTGGATTGAAGAATGCTGGTGCTACATAATAAAGGGCTATGCAGAAAATCTTTGATGATATGCTTCATAAAAATATCGAGTGCTATGTAGATGATGTGGTTGTAAAGTCCCAAAAATGAGAAGATCATTTTCGTGATCTGAGAAAAGTCTTTGAACGCTTGAGAAGATATCAACTCAAGATGAACCCACTGAAATATGCATTTGGTGTCAAGTCTGAAAAATTTCTTAGGTTCATTGTTCGTCATCGAGGGATAGAAATCGAATAAGCAAAAATTGATGAAATTCTAAAGATGCCTGAACATCAAAACATTCACGAACTTAAAAGTTTGCAAGGAAAATTAGCGTATCTTCAAAGGTTTATTTCAAATCTGGTCGGTCTATGCCAACCATTTAGTCGTCTCATGAAGAAAGGTATTCCGTTTGAGTAGGTTGAGTCTTGTAGGAACACTTTTAAAAGTATAAAGGCCTATCTGATGAAGCCTCTTGTGTTGGTTGCACCAGTACCTGAACGCCCATTGATACTGTATATTACTGCTCAAGATCGTTCTGTTGGAGCTTTACTAGCGCAAGAGAATAATGATGGGAAAGAGAACGCCTTGTACTATTTGAGTAGAATGATGACGCTAAACGAGTTGAACTACTCACCAATTGAAAAGATATGCTTGGCCCTCATCTTTGCAATCCAGAAGCTAAAACATTATTTTCAGGCTCATATTGTTCATCTTGTCTCAAAAGCAAATCCACTAAAGTATGTCATGAAAATCGGTTCTTTCTGATAGACTTACAAGGTGGTACCTTCAGTTGCAATAATTTGAGATCATGTATGTCCCTCAAAAGATTGTGAAAGGACAAGTTTTAGCAGATTTTTTAGCTGATCATCCTATCCCTGCCGAGTGGGAGCTGTCTGATGACCTACTAAATGAAGATGCTCTTATAATTGAAGTTACTCCTCCTTAGGAAGATGTATTTTGATGGAGTTTCTCATAGAGGAGGATCTGGTGCTGGAGTTGTATTCATTATATCTGATGGGGAAGTATTGCCATACTCTTTCACCTTAACCCAAAATTGTTCAAACAATGTGGCTGAATATCAAGCTCTTATCCTTGGACTCAAAATGGCTATTGACATAAATCAACTACATCCTGAGATATATGGAGATTCTAAATTAATAGTCAATCAGTTGCTTGGTCTGTATGAAGTTAAGAAACTTGACCTACTTCCGTATTCCAATTATGCTAAAAGGCTTATTGGATAGCTTGGAGATGTAGTAATTGACCATGTGCCAAGAAAGGATAATGAGCAAGCTGATGCTTTAGCAAATCTCGCTTCTACACTTGTCGTATCTGAAGGTGAAATTCGTGTACCAATATGCAGAAGTTGGGTTGTACCACCAATCTTTGAGGATGAGAGCTGTGATGAAGAAAAAGAAAATCATGCCGTTGAAGTGTTTGAAATAGAGAAGAAAGATTGGCATCAACCACTTGTGGATTATTTGAAGTATGAGAAGCTACCTGACGACTCACATCAAAGAGTTGATATTCAGCGTCGTGCGGCTCGCTTCATTTATTACAAGGGCACACTTTATAGACGCTCATTTGATGGAGTCTTCTTGAGATGTTTAGGTAACGATGAAGCCATCCAAGCTATGAAAGAAGCCCATTCGGGGATTTGTAGTGCTCACCAATTGGGCCAAAAGTTGCACTTTTGAATAAAAAAAATGGGTTACTATTGGCCGATAATGGTAAATGATTACATGGATTACGCACAAAGATGTCAAACTTGTCAGTTTCATGCAAACCTTATTCACTAACCGCCTGACCTATTACACCCTACTGTTGCTTCATGGCCATTCGATGCTTGGGGCTTAGATGTAGTTGGACCTATGACAAACTCTTCTGGCAGATATTTATACATTTTGGTTGCAACTGACTATTTTTCTAAGTGGGCTGAAGCGATACTCTCAAAGAAGTGAAGAAGAAAAATATTGTTGACTTTATCCACATCAACATTATTTATCACTATGGGATTCCGCAATATATAATCACGGATAATGGAAAGCCCTTTTGCAATAGTCTGATAGATAAGCTTTGTCAGAAGTTTGGTTTCAAGCAAAGAAAATCTTCTATGTACTATGTCGTCGTCAATAGCCTTGCTGAAGCATTCAATAAGACTTTGTGTAATCTGTTGAAGAAAGTGATCGCTAAGTCAAAGCGAGACTGGCATAAAAGAATCGGAGAAGTTTTATAGATATATAGAATCACTTATAGGATGCCTACACAAGCGACTCCTTACGCATTAGTGTATGGTGTTGAAGCTATCATTCCTCTTGAGCAACAAATTCCATCGAGGATAGGCATACAAGAAGAATTAACTGAGGAAGAAAATACACACTTATGCCTTGAAGAGTTGGAAGCTCTTGATGAGAAAAGGTTAGAAGCGCAACAAAGACTTGAGTATTATCAAGCTCGCCTTTCCAGGGTGTTCAACAAGAAAGTACGGTCACGCTCTTTTCAAGTTGGCAATTTGGTACTTGCTGTAAGAAGGCCAATCATTACTACTCATAGGACTGGAAATAAATTTACATCAAAGTGGGATGGCCTTTATGTTGTTAAAGAAGTTTACACAAATGGTGCTTACAAATTGGTTGTTGAAGATGGCTTAAGAATTGGCCTAATAAATGGGAAGTTTTTAAAATGCTACTATGCTTGAAGTTAAAAAAAAAAGTGCTCCTTGACGTATGAGCCTAAACTGCATGTTACTCTTGACCCGCATGAGTATAAATTGTGTACGGCACCCTCCCTCTAAAAAAAAGAAGTTTATTTGAACTACGTTATGACTTGATCCCTTTATTGGGGTACGTAGGCAGCTTAGATATTTTCTAAGTTCAGTCATGAGTTTGTAATGAATATTATTTTTTTTTCATGTGAGATAGTAATTCATTAAAAAGAAAAAAACAAAACAAAAAAAAAGAAAAAAAGAATTACACTTCATGAGTTTTGATGAAAGTAAATATACTCAAAAGATTGCATGATAGAAAAAGAAAAATTTATATTATGTAATCTCAATAATGATGATGTTGTTACATGAAAAAAAAGGTTCTAAACAATTATCAAGCAAAAGGATTTAAAATTTTCAACTCATCTATGGCGGCCTCAAGGTATACCACTGAAATCTTCAAGTTCTCTGCCATTTCATTACTCAAAGGAGAAGTATTCTCAATGGCAATGACTTCATTTTCAAACTCATGAACTTCGACTTGAGCACTCTGAAGAAGTTCTTGTTGTCGTTTCAATGATGCAGTCAAGTTCTTTCTTCGTACCTTCAAGTTGTCAAGCTCTTTCTTGATTTGCTCCAATTCTTCCTTAATGGATTGAATTTGGTTGACTTCTTTGCTTTCTCTAGTTTTGGTATCATGGAGACGACATTTAGCTTAACTCAATTATCGTGCAAGAAGTTCTTTAGATGCCTTTTCGAAGGATATTGACCTTGCCTCGTCATAAGCAGCAGCCTTGGCAAACAATGCTTGCAATAGTTCTTCCAAATGAGAGATGTCAAGATTGTTGAAGTTCTTCATGGGCTCAAGCACAAACAACACGTCATCTTTGATGGACGAGATGGAGTCAATCGAAGTACTTGCTATCCTTTCATGAAGATCACTCCATAGCTTCTGAATGTACTCCTTTTGGTGGTTAAGTATAAACTTTTCACCTTCAAACACCAAAAATGCAGTACAAGAATGCGTTTGTTTAGCCCTAGCCAAGTTGAATGTCTCATTTTGTATTTCCTGTCAACTGAAGGACTTGTAGCTAACAAGTTGGGGCCCAATCGACCCTTGGCTATCTTGTGATCCCACGTCATCAATGTTAAGTAGTTCTTTCTCCAACTGGAACATTACATAAGTTAAGTTAAAAAAAAGAAAAAAAAAGAAAAAAAAAGAAAATTAAATTGAGAAAGAACCTCTTCAACAAAGTTCTCCATTTAACGTGGGTTGTTTGTAACATCATGAATGTCAATATCCCTTGGCTCCAAATCTTCAAGGTTCCTTTTGGGTCTTTTCCAATGACGGTCTACATTACTACTACCACTTTCCTCAATAGGGTGAGAAATATTCTTTCTCTTGTTGGCTTCGAGAGGTTTGATGGTTTGAGTGTTGCATTCTTTGAAAAAAGAAATGACATGCATATGTGGGGAATCATGAAGTGGGTCATTTTCATCATACTCCTTGTCTTTAGGTGAGATCTTACTTGGCTTCAAATTGATCAAGTTTGCAATATTTTCTTCAAAGTGAATTCCATGAACTTTGGTCCACCACTTCTTGTAGTCTTCTGACAAGAATTTCTTTACATTTGGGGGCATACAAGGAAGGCGCGCCTTAGACATAGATTTGGACAAGGTGCACAAACGCTAATAGTGAACTCCTTCTCCTAAAGAAGCTTTGCCGATATCTCGTGTTAGAGCTCCCGGCACCATATGATAAAATCCAAATTGGCGATTAAATCGATGAGAACTATAAGGTTTAATGATAAAGTATCCACCTTGCCGTAAAGAAAGAAAACTCGAGCAAATAGCAATAAAGTAGTTTTGCTCAAATCCCTCTGCATTCCCATTATCGACATACAAGAAATTCTTGCTCTTGGTGATCATGTTACAAGTCCAAGAAATAAGGTCTCCTTAATGGATTCGCTTGCGGGCATCTTTGGGATCATAGTACCTTACATTTTCTTCACCAGAGAAGATCAACATTTTGGGGCCTCATACTCCTTGCCAAATTTGGTGATGAGTCTTGAAATAATGTGCTAACCAATTGTAGACAAAGTGTATGGGGAATGTTGAATGCACGTGGGATGGTCTTACAAAATTTGCGATCTTATTTAAGCCTTTGTAAATGCTTGCTAAGACAGGGACAACAAGGCCTACCATTCGCCCACTTGCCATGATGCTCGCCATTTTGAACGTATTAGGGCGTATCAAGTTGATGTCGTTGCTGGGAATAACAAATGTAAGTGGATTGTGAGTTGATTTAGGATGGACAATCTTCTTTTCTCTGCGTGGAGGAGGTGAATAGTACATAACAGTCTTCTTGGACCAAAATCTAATCCACTCGCCAATGGATACTTGAGAAGGTTGGTCTCTATTAGCACTTTTTTAAAGCAAATGATAAGCATGAAGTAAGTGGTTGCAAGAGCGAAGGACGAATCTACTTTTTGCCTCATCGACGCCAGAAAGCTCATTGGCACAGGGAACAACTTCATCATAGAGAAATCTGGTCATAGAAAGGCCCACAAAAGTGTGCAAATCCCACAGTGATATAGACAATGCTCCAAGGAAAATCAACAAAGTGTTGGTACGTGGACACCACGCCTCACAAAATGCCTTGACTATGTTGGAGTTGCGATCATACGTGAACAATGAAGTATACATCGAGTCGTATATTTGCGCTACAAGAAGCTTGTGCTTGCACCGACTGAGAATGTCTTCGGTCCATTCCCAATATCCCTTGATGCAGTGAAACTCGCCGGCAAAGTGGATCGCATCCCCGACTTGGCATTGCCTTCAATGATGCGGTGACCCAATATTGGCAATGGAGTTGGCTCGCTTGATTGCTAATGATGAGTTGCTTGCAAAGTCCACACCTTGGAAGTCTTACTTAAAGGAATCTCCCGAGACCATTCCTCCAAGTAAAACGGATTCGTCAACCTTGGCCATTGTTGTGCGTATTGACCAAAGTTGTGCCATTCTCCATGCATTGACTCTCATTATCAAGGATCACCAAGTGTTGGCCTCCAGAGAAAGAAGAAATATCTTTAAAATATACCATTGCAAAAGTTGTCAAAGTACAAGCAAACAAGTGAGTTAACTTGATAAAAGGAAAATCAAGTATGCGATAAATGAAGAAAATCATAGTTTGATTGAAGCCTTTGACATAAAACTCATTGCTGCAAAATTCCAAGAAAATTAAGTTAAAAGTTGCAAATACAAGAGGAGTTTCTTTCACCAACAACTACAAAAAGAGGTAGAAAAATAATCAGACTTTTAAAAAAAATGTTCTTGAAAAATCAGAAGCACTTCTTCGTGATTATATAACAAGCAGAAATTTGGATGATGCCTTTACAAAGATAAGCTGCAATCAGAACTCACAAGTCCTCATAGTGAACTCAACTCCTATGAGCCAATTAAGAAATATCTGCCAGATTATCTTAAAGAATTGATGCCTATAAGAAAGAAAAAGAATAATCAGCCTGTACTGGAAAAAGAAAGAGTCAAATTCATAAAAGTAAAAGAAAAGCAGCCTCTTTTGATCATTAGGGTGAGCAATTAGTGTGCGGTGTAGAGTGAAGAAAAAGTTTGATAGATGGGCATGATATTCTTACCTATTCAACTTTCAAACACAAAAACAAGGAGAAAATATAACTGCTGGAAATTCTCTCTGTTGCATCGGATATTGATGAATAAAAGTATCTCTTTATAGTTTGTAATTGAGCATCACATATGGAAACTTCCAAGTCTTGAGAAAGGGATTGATATATGGAATGAAATATGTAAAAGCTTTGCATTCTTCGATTGGAAAGTATTGGTAATCATTTGCCAAAATTTGCTAAAAAGAATCGTTGGGAATGAAGAAAAAATTTCTGAAAATTAGGAAACAAAGCATGCTGCTATGTTGCTGTATTGGAAGGAAATCAAGCAGTAATCCCATGCACACAGGCCACATACACCATGGTTTTGTGTGGACCCAAGTGAATAAGAGAAAATTTGGAAATAGAAAGCTTATATAATGCTTTTGGGCAATTCTAATTGAGTGGGCTTATTGAATTTTTTTTTTGCTTGAGTTTTTTTAAGCAAGCCTTTACTTAATGGGCTCAAGTTAATTTAGAAAGAAAAAAGAAAAGAAACGAGAACATACAGATTGAAAGGAAAAGTGAAATGAAAATTTACTAAATTTACTCCTAGTCGGTTTTCAATTTGCAGTTTGAGTTATGTATAGCAGAAAAAAGAAAAGATGAGCTTTCAAATTGGAAAGACGAGAGCCAAAGTTATGGGCCAAAAATCCAAGCCTTATGTTCATTTGTTCAAATCTTAAGTCTACATGCAAAGCCCAATTTCAAATAAAAATTAAATAATGGTCCCTACTTATTCACAATAAGACGCATCGTCTGTGAACAAATCTCGAGGGGACATTTGTAGACAAATTAAGGTTATGGTCAATTAAATGATGACACGTGTAAAATAATATATTAAATATCAATTCTATATTTTCTATTTATATTTTAGAAATTTAATTAAATTTTTAATTCCTAAATTAAATAGTAAATTAAATTGATAGTTAATATATATTTTCGATCAATCAAATGTCGCTAAGTGTCAAATCTCAATGCTTGGTAATCAAGATTGTATCTTTCAAATCATGCAAGTAAATACCAATATTTTGGTAATTTAAATCACATCTTGTGATTAAGATAGTAAATGTCAATCAAATTGTGAAGAACCAATCAAATTGCGTCACTTCATCAAATAATTATGGCAAGAACTCATATCCTACAAGTATAAATAGGGGTCATCTCCAACAAGAAAAAAACACACTCAAGTTGTGAAGAAGAAATCCAAGAAAGAAAGGTATTAGAGGAATTCTCTCAACTTAAGAAGATCAAATTCGAGGAGATCCATGGTGTTTAAGGCGAAAGTCAAGGCGTTCATCGCGGAGTGTACTCAAGTGATAACGTTTAATTCAAGATTAAGTTGTTAAACTGTTGAATTAACATTATTGGAAATCCAATCTATATTAGAGGAGATCAAAGGGTCAATTCCATCAACAAGTTACCAAATTCATCAAGTCAACGTTCTTAAAGTTGTAACGTTTAATTCAAAATCAAGGTGTTAAACTCTCGAATTAATGTTATTGAAGGGCGAAATTAATTTGGAGGAGATCAAATCAACGAGTCTACCTCCAAAATTTCAAATCCAAAAGATATTGTGCTTGAAGAGAAGAATCAAAGGAATTAGTTAGAGATTGTAACCATTTAATTCTTTTGACACATTAAAATTCATTTGTACCATTTTTCTTGTTTGTTAATTTTTACAGACAACGAAATTTGTGTTACAGTACCCATTACTCATTCTATCCTGCCTCAATTGAAAACCCATCCCACCTCTCTCCAAAACCAAAACCCAGCGAGTCCAACTCGTCTGGACCTGTCAACTATTTTTCAAGCATCTATCTATCTTGTTTTCTTCACAGAGTCGCCGCCATTACTTTAGTCACTCCACACCGTATGTCCAAGCCATCCCACCCACCACACATGGAAGAATCAGAAGATGATGAGCTTATGGAAAGACCAGACAAGAATGAGTATGCACTAGCTATTGCAAAAAAACATGCTTAATTTGTGCCATCTGTAACATTTTGAAAATAATATGAAAAATGAGGGACTGCAAGGACTTCTTGATGGTTATCCACACCTTAAATTAATTGATCTCCGACAATGCTTTGGTGTTGATCTAGGATAGGATTTAGGCAAAAGTCCGAAGGTGAATTTTTTTTACATAAGATGAATTTGTAGTAGGTGTGAATCTTTTCATTCTATCTCTTTCTCTTGCATAATGGAGTTGCTACTTGATTATCTAATTGGCTATCCATGATCCATTTATGATGATGATCACAGGAATTGTTCCAAGAATTTTCCTCACTGTTTGCATACTCTTGGCACATAAAATGAGATGGGCCATTGATGAATTTAACTATATATATATATGTATGTATGTATATATATATATATATATATATATATATATATATATATATAGGGTGGGTTTCATACGGGTCTTTATGGACTCATTACCCGCCTCGAACTCATTCAAATTTAAAAAATTAGATTTGTTACTCGTTTTAGGACCTATTTAATAGAGTTTGGATTTAGTCTAAGTGTGATGCGTTTATTACAAGTTCGAACTTGAATCCACCAAACTGCTATTTCTAGTTAAAATTGAAACATTACTCGTAAATTATTAGTTGGAGGAGCCAATAGCTTGAGAGTATTTAGTATTTTTAAGAAGGATCACGTTCTTACCTTATCTTCACCATCATGGACCCCAAGACCGACCTTCAAATGAAGAGACAAGGAATCCAATGGATGATTTATTTATGATCAAGAGAGAACTGATATCTTGAGTAGCAATGTAAGTGAGAAACTTCAGTGCAATTTAATTATCAAAAATTCAGGATTGAAGGACTGCCCTTGCAAAGGCAACTGTATGCTTTTAACTGAGTTAATACTCAAGCCAATTAATAAATTTTTTTATACAACATAAATATGATACGAATATGCTAAAGCAAGATTTAGGTGTATATAAAGTGTGTGAATCTATGTGAAGTTAATTGAAAGTAGTAAATCAACAAAGATTCAACAAATTATACACTGTGAGTCTCAGGATAGTGCCCTAAAAGCATATATTAGTACATTAATTGCTGAATTAATAAAATAATATTTATTACTTGTTTTTATGTATATTGATATGCTAGTGAATATCAGAAAATTCATGTTTATTTATGTAACTATAATCTTAGTATACAAGTGTTATATACAAGAGAATTAAGATTATGAATAATAAACTAAATTAGTCCATAATGAAATTAATTAAAGTTGGGATCTTTAATTAAATCAATATTAGTGCGGTCCATTAACATTAAGAATGTAATGATTTTATTCGAACTATTGATGTGGTGACATCATAATGGAGTCTCTTTATATAATACGATTATATAGGATTGGATCAGATGTAATTTAAAATTTTAAAAAAATTTTGTTAATTTCTGAAAATTCAAATAACATTAATAGATGATCATATATGGGTTGATGTTAACCATGAGCGGTTATAGACTTCTATTTATTTTAGTATGATCTTTGATTTGCTTGTTAAAGGTTTGTTAGTCAGCATTCTTTAACACTTGCATTTTAGGATCATATTAGGACAGGTAGTTGGAAATATAACTTACAAATATAGAATTCATACCTTCCTGCAAGAAGTAAAAAGACGGTTTCCTTGATTAGTTATTTCGAAACTGAACAGTAGAATGCTCAAATTTATAACTTGGTTATATATTAACTATTCACTAGTGAATTAATGGTAGATAAAGAATAAGAGATAATTAGAGAGATTAACGAAAAACCTAGCTCTAATTACGAATCGTCTATGGAATGTCAAACCATATGTAATGATTATATCGATGGACTACTCAATGTTGATCAAAGTAAATATTCTATAATTACAAGAGTGTAATTTTAGAATTTTAGTGGAGCAATCTTGGAATTAATAAAGTTGATGAAAGAGTTTAAGTTTTTTATCTAATTTTATTGGATTTTTCAATTATAAGTCCATGGGTCCCCAATCCACCTTCATAAATACTGAAATAAATTTTATGTAATAAATTTATTTGTACTTGTAGTTGTAGGAAATTATAGGAAAATATCTCTCTATTTAGAGTTAGAGGAGGATTAGGAAACTAGTAATTCAGCAAGTATAAAAGGGAATATCTCCCTTTTTCTTTTAGACTACGCAATTTTTTTTCACCAAGAGAGACAAAAGAGAATATCTGTCTTTCTCTCTCCTAAGGGACATTATTTTTTAGAAAAGAGTTCACTAAACTTTTGCTAAATATTTTTTTTCCCTCTCAATCTTGTGATTTTATGAGTTGAAAATATTACAAGATAAATTATACAATATAATTTAGTTTAGTGTTAAGAATGGCTACTCGCTCCCATTGGTGTGAAGGTTTGGATTGGAAGACCTTGGTGTTTGATTTAATCAGATTGAAACTTAGTGAGGAATGCTTGAAAATTCTAAAAGTATCATTAGAAAAAGAATTAGCTTTTTCTATCAGGTTATATTTTCTAAAACTCTCTTGAATATAATTATTATATTTTGTAGAACTGATTAAAATTACATATTGATACAGCTGTATTAATTTTGTGAAAATTTTGGTAGTATATAATACTGTGTCATTCTGCTGCGTCCGATTTGATCAGAAAATAAATCAAAATTATTTTATACGATAAGAATTAATTTCCAACAATAATGACAATTACAAAAATGATAGTTTTTTAAGCAACATCAAATACTAAGTCAACATTGACATTGAACCAATACTAACACAACCAACTTAACATTAATACTTCAAAATGATAGTGCCTATAAAACTTTGTAAGCAACTTAATTGCAAATAAACAATTAATATATGTGAGTAGATAGTAACTTCGCAGTAGAATCGATTCACACTGGATCACCAACTTACTTACCTTCGATTATTACAAATGGACCATGAACTTTACTACCTTAACATCCTCTTACTTCCATGGATGCTACTAGAGTATCCAGCGATTTCTACATACCTATAACCTTAGAGAATGTAATTTATTTGGTGATGCTCCAAGAACATATGCAGAGAGAGAGAGAAAGAGAGAGAGAATGGAAAGTGTATTCTGTTAGTAGAGAATATCTTATAGTTTGGGAGATGTAATATTCTTTAAAAGAGATACCTCTATTCCTATCACACTTGGAGTCCAATTAGGAGAGTTTCTAGATAACCATCATCCTTATCACAATAGGATTCCCAGTTATCTCAACTATGGATGAAATCCTAAAACAACATCATCTCCCGATCATATATATTTGACTCGACTCATTCAAATTGCATTCTCATAATTCTCATTTCATATTCCTTCTTTCATACAGGGAGTAAGGTGTGTGACCAAGCAAGAAAAGAATAGGTAAGGAGAGTTATATTAAGTTATTACAAATTAAGATAACCATCCAACTCATAACTCGCCATGTACCCCAAACTATATGGTAACACCAGATTAAACATCTCTGATCCATCTATAATAAGTAGAGCATGCTTGACTCTCTCACTTATGTATCTATGCTCATGACTATGTCAAATGCATTTTTGACTTAATTGGTTGTCCTATGAACTATAGAACATAAGTGTCTTACCAACTTAGATCTTCCTTGGCCCCTCATGTCAATTAGCTTGGTCCAAACAGCTTTCTTCACTACACTCATAATCAGCAATGTCATTCATGTTATTTGTATCATCATCATTCCTCCCACCAACACTGTGGTCGCTTGAAATCTTTATTATTTCATTATCATCAAGGCCACTTTCAGATGAACTTCTCTCTTGGAAAGTACATTTTAGTGCATCAAATTCTGTTTCACCCTTTAACATATATGTCATTGCTATTTTTTTCTCCTAGTAGCCCAAGTAATTAATCAAGCAATGTAAAGTTGATTTTAGTTAATATGCATTATGTTTTTAAAGCACACAATGAAAAATGGGATCAAAGAATATGCTCAATGAAATATATGCAACTAACCCTGCAAATAATTTCCCAAAGATATTGGTCGCATTGAATTGAATATGTCAATGGATTGTAATTGACGCAATTCAAGTTTCTCATCCAATTGAAAACTCTGTAACACTTATATAGTTTTTTCATTCTTGTCACACAATATGCATAGTCAAATTTAGTTCTAAATAGTTGATTGTCTGTACCGATATTTGACATAATAACATGGGTATTTTGACCACCAACTTAAAAATTACCAAGAGAAGTTTGCTCCACAAGTCTTGGATGAATTTTTTGTCAAACTTTCTTAGTCCATTCACCAGAGTAGAAAACTCAATCTTGCGACATTGCTCCTTTTGGAGCACATTTTGGAGCCATACGGAAAAGGTGTCTGTTCAAAGTTAAGAAGATGTTGCGTTACCAATTTGTAATTAGCAATGGTTATTTATAAGCTAGATTTTCTTCTTATATAATCAACTACTGGATACGTTCAATAGATGATCAGATTCACTTGTCACTATTTGGATTGTATTTATTAAAATTTTGTATTATATAGAATAGGCCAAAAAATGCAATTCATGTAAAATGCCCCAAGTAGCATAATTAATATTTGAAAATTAGTGGCTCTATTATTATATCATATCACAACATGTACTTTTGCATTGCTAAACCAGAACATTTTAGCAACAGTCCATCATGCTGTATTTCTTTCTATTACATATGACAAAACATGCATATTTGGAATCTATTCTCTCCAAGCCTATTCAGTAGGTTGCACCCTAAACCTAAAAACTTTTTTTCATTTTATTTATCGCAATACATGATATTACATCCGTATATTTATTCTTAGTAAACAATTACAAACAACAAAGTGTTGCCAGAACGTAAACACCAAAAGACTCATACATACAATAAATCTACCTCTTACTTTGAATTGCACTAATACCTCCATATATCTATTGTTATCCAAAATAAATCCAATAATCAACAAGGTAAATAATGTGAAATTGATCTTACACTTAGTTGTCTACAATAATTAATAGTTCAGTGAGACCATCAAAATGACAATTGACACAAGTTATAAATTATAATGGTCAATACAGTAGTCAATGGTACACTGAGGTTTTGATCTAATAAACTCTAACATCCTGTAAAATATAAATAATCTAAGATTTTGGTTTTGGTACTAATAGTTCTTACAACTGAACATAAATGCATCTAAGTACACCCATACATCATAGCAAAGTACCACTAATATACAAATAACACAAAAACAGTGGGCCTACAACATATCACTAAAGAATCCCACCATGAAAAGGAATAAATTTTTTATCTGAAGTTGAATACATCACTGGCAACATTACCCTAAACCTACTTAATTTTACAAAATAAATATTAAGCACATAATCAATCCATTCATCAAAACACATCATAGAAATGACAATATCCATCCCCTTCTATGGTTAACAAATTTTTTCAGAAAGAAGATAACAAGCATTACAAGCCAAGAAATAGCCAAAGCAAACTTCATTTTCTTCTCTTTGGTCCTGAGTTGATCAATGGTCAATTATTGGGTATTAATTCATTTTAATAGACCTGGAATATTTTGTGTTGATCTTCTACACATTACAATATCATACCATTTAAAGAAACCACACATTTGGCCCTGATTACATGGGATAAGGATTGGTATTATATGTCAATCTAATATTTTATAACATAACACTTAAATAAGCAATAAATAAGTATATAGTTTCTAACCCCATATGCAAGACAAGTTCGAAATCGACGCTTTGGGTTAGAAGGTGTCCAAGAGGTGCGGGCAACAAAACTTCAAATCCACAATAAAAATTAGACATTGATTATGCATGGGCTTGGTGTTGAATAGATGCACATGATTTAGTCTCGTCCACTTTACAATGAGTAAATAATAATGAGACTATAAGACATAAAATACAATTTTAGTAAAAGATGGTCCTCAATAATGTGGAAACAGATTGTAACTTGACAAGACTGTTGTTCGTAATAGCTATATCCAACAAAAATGCATATAGCATACCATATCAAAATAACATATTATAGTTAGTTGTAGAAATAATCTAACACCATTACAAAGCTGCCCAAATGTGTTTTATTGCTCAACTTCTCCAGATGACTCTTAAAACTAGAACAAGCACAGATTTCTCCTACATTTAATCCTTCCAAGAACAGATAAAGTTTAATTTCATAGAATGTACAATAATTGCACCAAATTATATTAATAGATATAGGAGTTCCAAGTTGCTCAAAAACTTATTCTTTAATTATATACTTTTTAATTTGAGAGTTAAATTGTCATATTAATATCTTATTACTATGCAGATAAAAATATACGATTTAAGGTATCCGATTAACAAATAAGAGTCCATCAAAAAGAGTGTAAACTTGATCTTACTTCCTGAATTGATGTTGTGTTATTGTGAACTCCATATATTTCTTAGTTGCAGAATGAAAAAAAAAACAAAAATATCTCATGAAATCAACAAATGGTGCAAAAAATATATTCATGTGTAAAGTTATTAAAAAAATGGTTGTTTCAAAAATCGCCATTAAATCTGTCAAAATAACAAGTATCAGAAGTGAGTAGGTAAGATTTCAATAATGGATGGAAATCTTCAAAGATTGAGAGATCTCACCTCCAAGGATCGAGCTCCACCATTAACTCATTCTTCAATTTGAGGTGGTTGGAGTCATTACAAGAACTTGGTCTGGATATGGGGCTTGGGTTCGTTGTTGAGGATGGGTTACTAAGTTTAGGGAAACTTTGTTTGAGGAAGAAGAGAATGAAAAAGCCCTTAATTTGTTAAAGGTTATTTTGGTAAATTTGCAATATACATATACATATATCCTACAAAGTACACTATATTAAAATTGGTATTATTATATCATCTTTATAGTCAAAAAAAGTATATAAAGTATCTACTAATAAATTAATCCATATCCATCATTTTGTCACTTTTTATATCAATTCTATCATATCCCAATACACAAAGTAAATGAGCCCTTATATATGTAGTTTAGATAATAACACTATTAATTATTATACAAAAAATATAATTGTAATGATATGTTAATGAAAAAATTAATTAATTAATTAATATAATTTATTGTGCATATATAACTGTAATAATCATACTTATACTAACCCTAACCAGTAACCAATAGTTTAAACAGAAAATATTATATTAATAAATATTTATAGTTTAATATAATTACTATATGTTAAATATAATAATAAAAATTATTATTATAATAAAATATCATTAATAATCTAATTATAATAATAATATGAAAAATAATAGGCTAATAAAAGTATGTATTAATTATGTATTTATAATAATTAAGCAATAATTATTATATATAAGTACAATGAAATAATTATTATATAAATAATCATGAAAAATTAAGCCATAAACAATTTTACATTAAATATATATAATTAATTAATAAAATAATATTTACACAAAAACGTATACAACATTTATTCAATAATATTAATTAAGTATACAAATTTTAAAAAATAACATTAATGAATAAATTAATTATTATTGTTTGTATTAAGTTTAAAGGATGATATTAATTACTAATAACAACAATCAATTATTTACTAACTATTTAAATATAACAATTTTATAAATTAACATTAATAAATAATTTATATTAAAAATAATAACAATAAATTAGTTAACTAAGTAATAAAACAGATACTCTAGATTATCACATTGTAAATATATACATAATAGATATTTTAAATAATAAACTAAACTTATTTATGATAAAAATAACTTGAACATTAAAAATAATAAAAATACATTAATGAAGTAGTATTGAACATTAATTAATAAAAAATAAAAATAATTTATATAAAATTAGTAATCGTATTATTAAGAATAGATAATTTCTATATACTTTTTAATTAACAATAGTATGTGTTCATATTTTTTAAAATACGTCAAATCGGAACATCAATTTTATAGTGCACTTTAGAGGTCAAATTATACAAAATGCTTATTCGGTTATAAATTATCATCCTTCAATTATAGCTACGAGAATGTTTCATAGGATAATTTTTTTCGAGCTGCTATTGAGATTGGATCAAATAATAGGCACAGACAGCAATCAATTATTGTTGAAAGTATTCGCTAAGTATTGTTTGAATAATATGTCATAACTAGTACCAATTAACAATAATGAAGATTTGTGGTTTTTCTTCGATTCGGAGGTGGATATTAGGTGTTTGGATTTGGATAATTTTTTTGAGGCAAAACAAATCCAGCATAAAATTATTCCCCAAATCCCAACGAGCAATTAGTATTACCCATATGCATTACTTATAAGAGATGATAATGTATTTGATTTGCCCACAGTCGCACAAGGGATGATGAGTGTTGAGATCATGATATTGTGTAGGTGTTTCAACCTCCGGACAAGAGAATTTTGGAGTTGGACATCAGAATGTTAAATATGGTACTGATGCAGAACTAGAGAATGCATACATGGAAGAATGCTTGAAGACCCAATATATGGAGAATGCATACATGGAAGAATGCTCAAAGCCCCAATACATGAAGAATGCATAGCACATCGACCATGTGGTGCAATTAGGAGCTTCGAGCATTAATTAAATCGAAGTGTAATTTATGACAAATCACCAAGTATGGAGGCTCCCACAGTTGCCTTTTCAATAAAGTGTCTGTGGACCATCACAATTTATGCAAAAACATATTGCTACTTTGCTCGTGGGCATAGTTCAATATGATCTGGCATACGAGATTAAATATGTCCAGCAGAATGTGAAGGATAAACATGGGTATGAAATTTCATATCATAAGTCCTGATACAACTTGAAATGCGCGAGAGAAAATGTTTATGACACTTGAGAGAGCTAAGTAAGAAAGTTGCCTGAGTATATAGGAGCTCTACAAAAGTAGAATCCATACACAATTGTGGAGACCACATCAACTCTGAAGTACTAGAAAATAAGATGTTGAAATATGTATTATGAGTATTCAGGCCATGCATCAAAGATTCTAGAACTACCGCAAACTTATAAGTGTGGATGGAAATTATCTTTACACAAAGTACAAACACAAGATGTTGTTTGCTATGGGAATAGAAGCTAATAAGTAGGTTCTGCCTCTAGCTTTCGCAATTCTTGATTAAGAAACATTTTCATCTTGGAGATGGTTTCTTCATATGTTGTTTAGACATGTTGTCTGTGGGGTTTGAAAGTATGTGCTTTATTTCTAATCTGCATCATGGCCTCTTCGCAGTTGTTGAATACATATCTGACTTCATGCTCCCTCATGGAGTGCATCATTTTTGCTTGAGGCATGTGCATTTTAACTTTAACAAGCGGTCCAAGAGTATCTAATCGAATGATTTGTATTGGAGAGTTGGTTTAGAGTGTCACATCCAAAAGTTTGATAAGACCATGGAACAAATCATATGTCTCAATGTGGATACTTATGCATACTTGTTAGATATCGATAAGACTTACTGGACTCTTTACTCATGATGGAGGATATCACTGTAACATTATAACAACAAACATATCAGAGTGCATTAATAGAATGTTGAAAGGTGCCCGATGGCTCCCAATCACTGCTATTGTATAGATAACATTGCATCATTCTGTATAATATTTTCTTGTTCGGCTATTAACTAGTCATAAAATGATGGAAAAAAACTAACCATGGCCCGATAACGTACTTCAAAAGTACGAGCCTCGGTAGAAACACTCTATAAAGCATATAGTACAGATGTTTGATTACACCAAACAATCTGCTTCTGTCATAACACACCAAGCAGAAGTATCCAAGAATCATACTC